>JANHFO010003032.1:3739-13748 GCA_032468095.1 Pareas carinatus | reverse complement strand
TTTTGATATAAATTATAAATTATCTTTTTTTTTGATAACTGAAAATTTCACATATTGTAAGCTATAATTTTGTTTATTGTTGTATAATAAAACCTTTTTTTACAAAAAAAAGAAAAAGAAAAATACAAACCAACATTATTGTGAACCACCATAATTCAGTGCAAGTTCAGAAGGAAGTATGGAATTCCTGCCTTTACACTGGTGAGTTCTGAGCTAACAACTAGTATATGTTAAATAAAGAGATGAGTTAATGAAGTTAGGGAAACAGTGTTTTTAAGTATGATCTGGGATTATTGAAGGAAGATGAAGCTCAGTTGCTTCCAGTCACAAACTGCAGACAGTTTGTATAAGCAGGCCTAGCTATGATGGGGATCTTAGAATTTCAGTTTTTTTCTCCATTTGTTATATTTTTATTGCAGTTTCATATATAGAGGTCTCCATAAATTAAGTCCTCCTGTATGGTTCGCATGACTCTCATTAATTGATTGATTAGGCTTTCTCATTCCAATGTCTGCATACTTGCTTGAAGAAGGTCCATCCCAACTCTTGGTAGCATTCTTGCCAAGTTGAGTTATTACACATTCTCTGTTAGTGCTTGCTAAATGAGTAACTATGACTTGATGGCATTTTTGACAGTTGTAAGAGATGATTTTTTTTCTTTATGTGGCAACATTGCAAGAAAGGTTGGAACTTCAACTATGCTGCGGTGACTGCCATTTTGTCTTTTGTGCCTTCTTCTGTAAATGCTGCCAGATGCTTCCCTTCAGTCTGTTTAAAATATAGTGGTACTGCCCTGTATTTAGCATTAGTTGTAACAGAATTGCGAAGCCAGTGGGAATATTTGTTATATGTATTGTTTAAAATAAATCAGTGCATCTGTAATTCAAATCCACAGTTATCTCAAAAATGAAGTCAAAATTATTTTCTTCCTACCAGTTTTTTTTTACCATATATATCTTTAGAGAAAAAAAGTTTCCAAGAGAAACACAGGTCTATTTCTGTCATCTTGCAGTGATTAAAAAAACTGAAGATTTTTTAAAAGAGATACAAAGTATTATCCCATGTTATCCAGAAGTCCTCCATGTAAGTCCTCCAAATTTTAATGAATATTCTTCCAAGGAAGTGGAACTGATTGCTGACAAATGTACAAATATATTACATGGCAACTGACATGCAAAGCTAGTTCCCAATATTTTGGACAGAATGCTTATGTTATAATTCTTTATTTTCCTCCAGCCATTAGAAAATAAAGACCTTGGAATTCTATAGTACCTAATAGTAATTACCTATTTAATATATGCTAGATCTAGACAAAATATTCAAATACAGAAATATTATATCACATCAAAACAAAACTAGTTTGTGGCAGTGCTAAGGAAGGAAGTGGCTCACTGCACCTTCGCTGACTTAGATGGCAGTTTGTTGGATCAAGTGAATTTTGGGGTGCACTATCTAAGGTTACAGTGCAGATTGCTGGCAAACCCAAATCCCATTCTCTGCATAGCCTTAGATGAGGTCAGGACAGTGGAGCAATCATCAAATTCAACAGAGCTATTACAAAAATTGGCTGAAACTACAGCAGCTGAAAAAGCAACGAACACAATACACCAAGGCAGAGGTGATGAATTCTATGAGGATTCTGAAGGGGAAAACACCGACATTTATTTAACTACAAAAAACCCTAATGAGCAAAGATTCAGGTGTTCCAGTTGTAGTGGCCAGCATCCAAGAAATGTGTGCCATTTCCATGATGTGGTCTGCCGGCGTTGCCAGAGATGGGGACATCTAGCAAAGGTGTGCAAAGCCACTGAACTCGCTGAACAACCATTCAAGCCTAGATATAAAATGAACTGAACAAGGAAACCTAGTAATGATATGATATGGTTCCTTTTATTATTATGTGTTTTCTTATTCCCTCTTTTTCATTATATGTTTGAATAAAACTGTTCAATAAAAAAAAAAGAGAAACTGCCTGTCTTCCATAAGGATTCAATCCTGCAGAGTTGATGCACTCTGGGTTCTTTTGACTAAACATCTGTCGGGACCATGACAGCACACCTTCTCTCTAGTAGAGCCTGATTTCCATTGTTGTTTAGAGGAATGTGAAAATCTTGATCTTCATCGAAGTCTATAGTAAAGGAGAGGATTGGGAGATCTATTTTCAAAATAGCTTCAAAAGGGAGTCATTGCAGTGATCTTCTTAACTGGCCACCTGTGTTTATGGTTGGGGTTAAATGCTTCATTATTCAGATAAAACCTGGAAAACCATCAGGAGGAGATTTTATTCTCACAAAACTAATAAGGGAGAATAAGAATTTCGACTGCTTCTTTAACTCATCATTCATATCTCAGCCTATTTCCATATAACTGGTACCAAACTATTATTCCATTCTATAAAAATACATGGGCTAGACCCAATAAATTATAAGCCTATTAGTTTACTCAATGTGGTAACTAAACCATATGCCAGTTTTCTATATTCAAAAGAGCAGGCTGGATTTGGAGTGCAATGGTCAGCTTTGGACTATGGTCTTGTCCTTCACCATTTGGCTGAAAAATACTCTGCTTCTCCCCCAACCCCACCCACTGCTGCCCAAGGCTGCCTGTTTTGCAACCTTAGTTGCAAAAGCCAGCTTTTGAATTTATTCCAAGGGATAGACAGACTGTGAAAAGATTAAGGCAATACACCATTGACAAAAGGCTGCTTCTGCTTATCCAGTCTCTCTAACCCCTCTCTGAGAGTTATATGTTATTACATTTCATCTTTTTTTAATTATAACTTAAGGTGGTGGACATACCTAATACTCCTGCCTTCTATTTTCTCCATAACAACTCTGTGAGTGGATTGGATTGAGAAAGTGGCCCAAAGTCACCCAGCTACCTTACACGCCCATTTTTCTGAAGCTGTTCCATATTACAGAGGTTAAGGGAAGGTTACATAATAGTCCTCTTACTTTTTAACTTACACATAAATCAGATCATTCAGGCATTTATGGTTCCTGCTCACCACCCTGCCACTGTAGTAGAATGAATGATTCTGGCACTTTTATATGTAGAGATTGTAGCCATCATGTCATTTTCTCAGAGAGGAATGAGAAAAGCACAGGCCTTTTTATATTTAGAAGAAAGATTACAGTTATCCTCTATTAACAATGTCAACTGGAACCAAACTGCAGTTGCTAAGCAACATGGTTGTAAAGCTCGACATCATCTGACCACGTGACTTAGCAATGGCAGTCCTGGCCCTTCCAATTGCCTTCATTAAGCAAATCCCATGACGTCATTAGGCGTGGTGTCATGTGATCACCATCTGTAACCGCCTGCTGGCTTCCTCACTGGCTTTTCTTGTCAAAAGCCAGCAGTGATGATCACAAATAGTGATCACTTGACTGTGAGATGCTACAATGTTGTAACTGTGAGCCAGTCACGAAGCACCCAGATTGCAATCATACGACAAGGGGGACACTGCAATGGCCGCAACTACGAGGGCTGGTTCTAAGTGTCACTTGTTCAGCACTGTTGTAAATTTGAACAATTGCTGAATGAATGATCATTAAAATCCATACATGGGAAATTAATGGGACTCCGATTAAACGATTATATACAATTAGTTCATGACTTACAACCATTCTGTTAGCGGCTGTTTGAAGTTCCAATGGCACTGAAAAAATGACTTCTGACAGTTTTTCACATTTACGATCATTGCAGCCTCCTATATTTATGATAGTTGCAGGGTTCTGGGGTCATGTGATCACCTTTCACCACTTTTTGACAAGCAAAGTCAATGGGGAAGCAGAATCAAATAACTATTGTGTTACTAACTTAACAGCTTCAATGGCTCACTTAACAACTGTGGCAAGAAACGTCATAAAATGGGGCAAAATTCACTTTAAAATTTTCTATTAACAGAACAGACAATTAACAGAATATTTGGGCTCCACTGTGGTCACAAGTTGAGGACTACCTGTACACTAAATACCTTGAAATGTTGTACCACATCTCTTTATCTTGGAGTGCAGATCTCATTGTCGCTGTCCTGAAAACCCCTCTTTTAGAGGGTAATTTGGTTTTAAATTTTAATTGCAATTTTAATTCTTATCCAGCCATTGTATTAATTATTTTAAGGGTTTTTTAGTGTTGTATTTATAATTGTGTTTTATTTTGGCTGTACACTGCCCTGAGTCCTTCGGGAGAAGGGCGCTATAAAAATTGGAAAAATAAATAAATAGTTTCACATCCATTATATACACAACTGATTATGCCTATATATGCAATGACTATGCCTATATATTTTATTTATTAATTAGATATATACAAATGATCATGATTAGGCTTATATATTCAAATGACTATGAATGCATCTTTGATTGTATCTTTGTTTGTAATCACAGTTGTTATTGTATGTAGGTATTGAGCATGTTCACTGAAAACAAATTTCTTGTGTGTCCTGACACACTTGGCAAAGTAAATTCTGATTCTGATTCTGATTATCAGAGTTTCATTTAAAGGGACATTATATACCTGTGGCCAGTATGGTTTCTTACTGTTCCTCAGGTTTCTTTTAATCTATATATTTTATTAAAACTTTTAAACCAGAAGATAAAAGGTAATTGTTATGAACTGCAAAGCACTATGAAGCGGTATATAAATAAGAGCTATTGCTATTGCTAACAAAATAGAAAGGAAGAAAAAATACATAAAAGGAAAAGGTGCAAGAAAAGGAAAAAGATTAAGGATTTTTATTAGTTTTTATTAAAACTTTTAAACCAGAAGATAAAAACTAACATGAACTATCACAAACCAACAAAGATAAAAGAAAAATAAATAAATCGAGAAAAAAAAAGATGCAAGAAAAGAAAGAAAGTTAATTGGTTCTTCAGTTTCTTCCTGAAATCTGTTTTCTTATCAAGTTCAATACTCTAGAAGTTGTTCAAATTAAGTTTATTAGAGCCATTCTCGTAATCCCAAAATGTATTAAAATGTCATCTTATTTGGAGATGAGTTTGATTTCTGTAGATATTAGAGCTTGGTCCTAGTCATCAATCTTTGGTCAAAATTGGCAAGAGGAATGTATTGTGAAGATGGCAAAATTAGCAAAAAGGCCAAAAGTGACCTCTTTGATCAGGGATAGTAAGTACTTTTATAAAAGACTGAAAAAAACCTTTAGGGACTTTTTGTTATTTTTTTTCTCTTTTCTTTTTATATTTCTGTATTTGTCTTTGAACTATGTAAAATTCTCAATAAAAATTATATTAATTCTCCACTGATTTGGTTCCTTAGAACTGCTTTAAATTACTATGACTTCAGGAGGCTATTGACAAAATCTACTCTTTGGTTTAACAATGTACAACCTAAACTCATTAGGCTTTGAAAATGCCAGAAGAGCTCTCCAAGCAACAGATCTGTGACATTGACCTTCAAACCAATCTGAGCCTACAGTTTGAAGGATTTTTTTATAAGAGTTTATGCCAGCTTGCTATTTATCATCCATTACAATAGTGACATTTCATAGGCCTTTACTTTGGTCATAAATTGAAGACTACTTGTATCCAAGTACTGTATAGTACACAGGTATGCATTCACAATGACTCAAAGTCCTTAGATATTGTTCAATCTGTCTTTTTTATGAGCGCTCTTTCACATGGAAACTTTAATCTGTACAGAACTGGCATGGTTCTATGAGAGCTGAAAATCTGCATTTGCTGATTTCTTAGTGGCTTAAACTCCTGTTTTCCAATAGCTCACTGGCCCATTCATTTTCCCTGATGGCTTTTCATCAAGATGGAAGTAAAAATCTCAGCTGACCTATGTCATTGTAGCCTTTCTATCTATTCTCTGTTGCCCTTAAGCCAAGAAAAATTTGAAAGTTTAAATCTGTGAAAGAATTTTTGAAATTGCATAGCAGATGGATTTTGTGCTACAGCCAACTCTTAGTGGTGGGTTCAAATTTGTTTTATATCTGTAAACTATTCAAGTTTCTTTGCCTAGCATAACAGAACCCTTGCTCTGGCTCATTTCAATACCTTATTCTCAGCAGTACAAAATGGGAAATCCTATTTCATGTATTTTTTCCACTGCTTTTTCTACAGCAATTTATTGTATGTGCAGATATGGTTTTGTTTCCAAATCACAGACTGGAATCCTACCATCACCAATAGCGTTGTTCTATGTGCAACAGCAGCGAATTTCATCACAAGGCATAAAATGTCCTAATCCTGGAGTAAGGCACTATGACATAGTTTTTTTCTATTTTATAATATTTTCATTTCATTTCATGTCATTAATTTATTTCTATTATATCTTTGTTTTGTATTATATTATAATTTTATATATTTTATCCAGTTGTTTATTTTCTGTGTTTTAAATCTTAACTTTAATACAGCTGTTATCCTGCTTCTGATGATCACAATTAAATAAATCTGACTGAAATTCATATGAGCAGTTCCATAGGTATTGAGAGCTCATCTGACATTTAGCACCAATTGTGCCCATTCACACATGATCCCTGACAATAAAGTTAACTTTGATCACAGTGTATTTCCCTGAAGCAGAGAATATAAGTGATGAATTGATATAATCCATTCTGTTACTACTGTTCCTATAAGTCTCTGATATTGTGCTGATTTTACTGGCAGGAACTGTTAAGTACAGGAATCACATCAGAATAAGTTAATATTTGTACTTTTCTTGGGAGATGAGAATCTTACATAATAGAGAACAAAACTGCATGCAGAGTCCAAAAAGAGTACACATCTCTGTTGGTTAATATTCTACCCACCCCTTCATTGTCTGGTCCTTTACCCACATGATAGGAAAAAAAGTGTGGAAATTTTGGCTCATAGAGGAGATTACATATGACTCAATAAAATTGAGCCAATAATAACGAACAATTATAAAAGTGGATCAGTTTTCATCATCCAAGTTTAAATATTGCAGCAAAACACGTATTGCAGTTATGACTGTCCCTTATTTTTCAATCCTTTTACATATTCCCCAAGGCTTGGAACTCTAAAAATAAAACCCTAGCACACACTTATAATAACTCAATTTTTTTTTCATTTGGTCTTTATATGGAGGTTATCTGTCAAATAAGTAGCTAGCTGTCTTAAGCATTAGCATAAATCTATATTCTAACAAGTAAGGCAAGTCAGTCTGGAAAGCATCTCATTTAATCTATAGGGATGGTGCAAATATTCTAGGGCACATTATGTACACAATTAAGTACATAAAGAACAAATGTCTAGCTTGAATCTATCTCCTCCTCACAATGGAGTTATGTTTTATTTGATTTCCCATTTGTTTCTAGTGTAAATCAATCATTTTGTTATTGTTTTTGATATCTCTTGCAAGCCACAACACATTTTGAGTTTTAATTTTTCCAACACATTTCTTCAGTGTCTATATTCTTCTGTGATACACTTGTCCTTCTATTTCCTGTACATGAAACACTTTCCGTTTAGCTTTTTAGGGCTTTTTTCTAGTCTCTTTAGATTTTCCCATGTTTATATCTAGTAGGAATTGTTTGATATTGCACATACAGTATCTTTTTTGCATACCAAGGTCAAATTGTCTCCCTACTCCAGTTGTTCTTTTACTTCCAATTTTAAGCATTCTAGTTCCCTATAGTTAGTGTGACATTCATGTGTATGTGTGTGTGCTTTGTGTCAGCAAGGTATTGGAAGTCACCATAAAATCTCTGATTGGAGCATAAAGCAGGACCACTGCAATATTGATTGATTTGGATACATTCAATCAATGTAGAATTCAAACAATTCAATACATCAATATATCCAAAGGATCCAGCCAAGCTGACCCTGAACTGTTGCTCTTGGCTGGATTTGCATGAGGATTGTCAAAATTTCGCCTGCTAGGAAAAAGCCCAGCTGGGGAGAGGGGAAGAAAATTTTGAAAATCCTCGTGCGAATCCAGCCAAGAACAACTGTTCAGGGCTAGCTTGACTGGATACTTCCCCCTTCCCCAGCTCGGCTTTCCCTTACTGGGTAAAAAAAGATGCCGGAACACTGTTCCATGCGTTCCCTGACAAAAAAGCGCTGGAGTTCTGGCATCTTTTTTTTTCAAAATAAGCATGGTTTACATCTATACCTAATATAGTGTAGGTGGGGCAGGGGCAGGACACACCTGGCCCATGGACCACCCAATTTTTCCCATGGACCACCAGTGGCCCGCAGACCACAGGTTGGCGACCTCTGATTTAAAGAACACTAAAGAGCAGAAATTGACAATAGAAAATTTTGAAAATTTGAAACAAACAAAAAATAAAACAATCCAGTTTTGGAAAGATCTATTGAAAACTCAAAAGGACTGTAATAAAAATGTTGGATAGATATAAGAATTTGATGATGAGTTTAGTAAAAATCAAACTGAAGAACTAATAATAACAGAAATGGTTATAAATTAAATAAAATGGATTTAAAACTGGACATCTCCTGGAAATGATTAATTGTATAGCTTTTGGCTTAAACATTTGACTAGCTTATATCCAATTATAGCTAAACAGTTTAATGAAATTTTGCATAAAAGACATCAGCAACTGGTTAATAACTGGCAAAACTTATCTGATTTGAAATGACCTAGCAAAGGGAACACCAAGAAACTATAGGCCAGTAACAGACTACCTAATGCTAAGCTCTCCATTGTAGGCATCTACGAGATAGATGAATACAAAGCTTCAGCATAAACCTCAAAATCCATCTGTCAATGGTATCAAATAGACAGCTCAAAATGTTGTTCTACAGTATGAGATTGTGGACATTTGCAATATTAAAGCCAGCAGTTTTATTTTATATAGATGTATCCAAGATTAGGAATTAGTGTTTTTGTAAAATTGCCAGTTGATTTTCACCATTGAGTACATGAAACATTAGGAAAGTTGCTGTGACATTTACATATGCAAACAGTCTTTGTTTTATCAATAGGTTCATGACCTGTGGTATCTCTTCCATGCTCAGTTCACAAAAACTTTGATGCAATAGATGGATCTCTACATATCATCCTTGGAGCTCCAAATTACCCTCCCCTTGCTACCCACATGGCTGTCAGTTATGAAACTATTGTTCAATGAGAACACAGTGTTAATCTGTAATTTCATGATATATTTTCTATTTCCAAAAACTTTTGCAATTCCTTGTATGTCCAGACACACTTGGCGAATAAGTTCTAATTCTAAATTCTAATGAATCATAGTCTTGGAACTATTATGGAGAATCATCTGCAGAGAAATTGTTCAACTTGTAGAAAAGTCTGATAAATTCATATAATAATCAGAAATGACCACAGGGTGATCAGTAAAAGAAAGAGACAAAGACACAGAGTGAGGAAGCTTTAAGTCTAATATTGGAGAGAGAAATGCTTAGTTGATTTGTATGAGCAAGAAGTAAACATTGGCCAACTGGTGAAATAAGAAATGATTTTAAAAGGGGTAAAAGAAGAATACGAACAATTAAAATAACACCTGAATAAAAGAGAATTAAAACAACTTGAGCAGTATTTTCTACAGATATATTATATATACCGTGTTTCCCTGAAAATAAGACATCCTCCGAAAAGAAGATCTACATTTTTCCCTCTCGCTTGAATATAAGGCATCCCCCGAACATAAGACCTCCCCGAAAATATTATTTTTGAGAAATTCCTTACTTTCGGGGAAACACGGTAGATCGCTCGCCCACACCCCCTAATAACACCCTTCCCTCAGGGGGGCAGCTCCTTATCTGATTGAGCGGGGTGCAGAGAAATCGGGTGGGCTGAAAACTGTAGTGTTCCGAATTCGTGTGCCTGCAGCCTGCTGGGAGGCGCCGGCTACCCAAAGCGCTTCCCAGTTGGCTGCAAGCGCGCAAATTCGGGCCGGATGTTATTTGAGGGTAGGTGATCTACCATGTTTCCTCTAAAGTAAGGCACCTCCCGAAAATAAGACCTAGCACTTCTTTGGGAGCAAAAATTAATATAAGACAGTGTCTTATTTTCAGGGAAACACGGTATTTGTGAGTTT
>JANHFO010003031.1:101067-124910 GCA_032468095.1 Pareas carinatus | reverse complement strand
GAGAGAGTGCCTGGATTTGGGGAGAGATGGCATTTCCTCACCAGGCACTTCAAACAGCCCCAAACTGAGCCACAGCAGTGCGTGGCCGGGTCAGCTAGTTATTTAATATAAATGTAATCTAATTCTCATCTCACCCACCTTTTCCACTCTTAGTTCTGGTTACTAGCCAATACCTCTTCTTACTAATAATTTTTCCTTTAACATCTCTAAAACTCAAAAATCTTTCAATTCATTATATTTATCCAAAATAAATTTCTCCTTCATGCATCCCCCTTTAACAGCATCCTTTCTCCTAACTTCTCTTCCCATTTTTCTTTGCTTAATCAATCTTATTTTCTTCTGGATCATTTTTTCTACCTTCCCCAATGAACTAGTTTTTTTTTTTCATTTTGCCTATTTTATCTTGGTGTATTTTTCTCTTTCTTTCCTTGGAAGTGATGGTTAATTTCTCCTTCTTCATGTTTTTTTTTTACCAACGCTAACTCTTTTTTAACTGTTCTGTTTCTTAAATCTTCTCTTTCTTCTCAATTATCCAACAGCTTTTTCCTCTTTAAAAGATCTTTTCAAAATTTTCAAACTTTTTGTCTCTTTTTTCTCATAAATCTAGAGCAATAAATTCAACAGTCTCATTATTTCATCTTTCTCTTTCTGAAAGTAAGTCTCATTTCTGTTCTCTCCTTCCATTGCCTCCATTTTGTCCCGTTTCTTCTCTTTCCCTTCTGCAAAATTATATTCAATCCCTCTTTTTGTTTTTATAATTCAAGTCCTTTTAGTCCATTGTTATTTTTATAAATCTGAAACTTACAATATTCCAATATCCCCAATGAAGTTTTTTTTCTTTCTTTTTATTTTTCTCTCCATTGTAGCTATGCATTTACAGTCTATTTATAGCATTTCCTTTTTAGTCTCCACTTTTTTCAGTCAGCTTCTAAATCAGGAGTTCAGTTTAGCCAAATTAGTCTCTTAGAATCAACAGGAGAAAGAGTCAAAGCTTCTTCATCTTGCCGTTTGTGTAGGATCTGCGGAGGCTGACCTGCTGGCTAGGCACTGAAATGTCTGGCAAAACAAGGGTCAGCAGGCAGGCTAATTAGGTCACTGGTTTTCTCCCTAGTTATAGACAGCTCGGCGACTGTCCAGGCTGCCCCTTGATTGGTCAAGGATCATTGCTAGTGCCCTTAAGAAGTGCTAGTTACTGTTGCTCGTTTGCTGAGATTGTGTTTGTTACTGCTATTATTTCAATAAACATCTTTGTGGGATCTGAGTGCTCCTGCCTGTCCTTTCAATGAGCGAACCTAACAATTGGCGATGAAGGCTTGGGGGAAAGGATAGGACGGTGGACACCAGAGGAGAATGAAAAATTACAGTCCAGCCATGGCCACGCTGTCACCGCCAGCTCCATTCGATCCAGCTAAGGAAACCTGGGAGAATGTCCTGTCCCGGTTTGACTTTTTCATTCTCTCCCACGACATTCAAACAGCTGACAGCTGAAACAAGAAAGGCTATTTTCCTTAGCCATTGTGGCCACGATGTGTTTGATATGGCTTGCACCCTGGCAGAGCCAAACACGCTTAAAGCCATTGCCTGCCAGGACTTATCAGATGCCCTGACTGCTTACTATGCACCGGTGCCATCTAAATTTGTTAAATGGCACAAATTTAGGCATAGGATGAAACACGAGGGTGAGTCCATTAACCAGTACATGTCTGCACTCCGCAAAGCTGCCATTCACTGCACGTTTGCAAGTGTAGATGATAGCTTACTGGACCAATTAATATTTGGGGTCAAAGACTTAAGGCTGCAGCAGAGGTTTTTGGCAAACCCAGGGCTGACCCTGCGAGGAGCCTTCGATGAAGCTAGGGCTGCCGAAACGGCTATGAATGCTGCAGATTCCCTGCAGAAGTTGGTGGGCACTCCGACAGCCGAGAAACCCACAGCCGGAATGAATCAGAGTGAAACGGTGGCAGTGTAAGAGGACTCCAAAGATGACCAATATGGGGCAGACAACAAGGAGACCAATGGAACCAAAAAGGAGATGCTCCAGCTGCGGTGGCCAGCATCCTCACACGGCCTGCCATTTTTGTGATGCCATCTGCAGGTATTGCGATCGACAGGGCCACATTACTAGAAAAGAGACCAAGCCGTGGAATAAGGTGAGATGGGCCATGGAGGCATCCGATGCTTGCAAAATTAAGGTGGGCAATACCGGCGTCAAGCCTAGGAAAAAGATTCACCTGATAGTGCAGGTACGTGGGAAACCATGTCGAATGGAGGTCGACTCAGGATCGACCATTACCATCCTGTCCTGGACTACCTTAAAAAAGATCCTGCCAGGAACCAAAAGGCACCAGCTATGGCCGCAGAGATTAATGATCTGGGACTATCATGGAAACCGTTTGTCAGTTTTGGGGCTGATGGACATCCCGGTGACTTTCCAGGGGTTCGAGGGATCACTAACCATTTGCCGAGCCTCTTGGGACTTGAATGGTTCGAGGCTCTCAGTCTGGGGATCACGGGTATTCATTCGACAATGAGAAATTGGGGGCACGATTTAATTGATGAATACCGAGTTGTTTTTTCTCAGAACCTAGGCAAGTACACGGGTAAACCAATTTCAATCACATTGGACCCCATTAGATTAAAGGCCCACAGGGTATCATTTGCCTTGAGAGAGAAATTGGACGCAGCTCTGAATAAGTTAATTGTCCAAGGCATCTTAGTGCCAATTGAAAATGCCCTGTGGGAGACCCCAATAGTTACCCCAATAAAGAAGGACAGCTTAATTCACATTTGTGCCGACTACAAATGCTCTATAAACAAAGCGTTGCAGCAGAACGCATACCCGGTGCAGTCATACAGCATTAACTCCATTCTCTGGGCGCTGGATCCATGTTTGCTAACTTGATTTAGCTCAATCTTACCAACAATTGTCGGTGGATGAAGCCATGGCTGAAGCCTAGACGGTGGTCACCCATCGCGGAGCATTTAAAGTCACTAGACTTCAATTCGGAATCAGTGTAGCCCGAGGGATCTTTCAGGGAGTAATGGAACTGCTCCACAAGCTCCCTGGGGTCGTGCCTTATTTCAACGATGTGTTGGTCACTGCCAGTTCGCATACACAGTTTAGGGATCATTTGAAACAGGTATTTGAATTATTTAGGACTAAGGGTCTTAAGCTAAGAAAAGACAAATGCCTTATAGGGGCTCCCTCGGTGGATTTCTTAGGATATAGGATAGATGGCACTGGCATCCACCCCACTGAGGATAAAGTCCAGACAATTAAGAATGCCCCTGTGCCAACTTCTAAAGTGGAATTGCAATCATTTTTGGGGTTACTTAACTTCTATCATTCATTTTTGAAGGATAAAGCCACAGTCGCTGACCCCTTACATAAGCTATTAGCTAAAAACGCACCCTGGGTATGGGGACAAAAGGAGGCTGAGGCTTTTTGCAAAGTGAAAAACTTACTTTCGAGTAATCAGGTCTTAATTTGATTCAACACCGCTATGCCGGTGACTCTCACTTGTGACGCTTTTGGCCTTGGGGCAGTATTAAGTCATACACTGCCCTCAGGTGAGGAAGCCCCGGTGACCTTTTATTCCCACATGCTGATGCCGGCTGAGCGAAACTACAGCCAAATTGATAAGGAGGCTTTGGCTTTGGTCGCTTCAGTCCGCCGTTTTCACGAATATTTGTATGGCCGTCATTTTACTCTGGTCATGGATCACAAGCTGCTGTTAGGTGTATTGGTTGGTAATCAACCCACCCCGGCGGCTCTGTCACCTCGGATGATCCGCTGGTCCCTTATATTGGTCGCTTATTCTTACATCTTGCTTCATCAGCCGGGCACTGCTGTGGGGAATGCAGATGCCCTCAACCACTGCCCATTACTGAGCATGGACTGCCAGGCTGATTTGGGAGAGCCTAACTTGCTCGTTGACTGCCTGAGTGATGTGGTATGGGCAAGGAATTATGGCCAAGGCTCACCTTGGGTCTCTGGAACAGTATAAAAGGTCATGGGTTCTTGTTCCTATCTCATTAGATTAACTGATGGTCGGTTATGGCATCACTACATTGATCAGGTGCGCAGCGCGCCTTTTGATTATACCACTGCTCGCACTGCTGATGTATCTAACAAAACACCCTGTTCCTCCCCAGGACTAGAAGCTCCCGATGAAGCAATCAATTTGCCAGAACTGGGACCTTTCCAACGGTGGGCAGCTGCAGATGTCCCAGTAGCATTGCCAGAGATCAATCCCCGAGATGCAACTGTTGTCGAATCGGATCCTGCTCCTGTAGTTTCTGCAGAAGAAAGCCCAGAGGGTAGTGCCCTGGCTAGCGAGCCATGAAAATCTGGAAAGGAGAGTCGAAAGCCTGCCTACCTAAAAAATTATGTTTGTTAAAAGTTAGCTTGATCTATAAGGTGAGGGCTGTAGGATCTGCGGAGGCTGACCTCTCAGCCAGGCACCGAAATGTCTGACAAAACAAGAATCAGCAGGCAGGTTAATAAGGTCATTGGTTTTCTCCCTAGTTATAGACAGCTCAGTGACTGTCTGAGCTGCCCCTTGATTGGTCAAAGCTCTTGCTAGTGCCCTTAATAAGGGTTGGTTACTGTTGCTCGTTTGCTGAGATTGTGTTCGTTACTGCTGTTACTTCAATAAACATCTTTGTGGAATCCGAGAGCTTCTGCCTGTCCTTTCAATATGCGAACCTAACATTTTGTCCTCTGTTTTTTTTTAAAAAAATTGTTCCCCCTCCACTTCCTCCATCCGTAGCTTAAGTCCACATTAATTTTGTTCACCCCTTTTAATTGTTATGAGGGGGGCGGTGAGACACTTATTTCTTTCTTTAAAAACCGGCCCGTAGCAATTTTGATTGCAGGGTGAATTTAGTAAACTTCTCATCTGACTGGATGGTTTCTACAGCTTCTTGCTTTCACCCTGGTGGTAGTTTCGGTGTCTCCACCTCCTGCCTTAATGGCGCCTGAGCGTCCTTTCTTCCTTTGGCAAAAAAGGGTCAAAAACGAGGGGCAATCTTATTGGCCGCCGCCAAACAGAAGCCCCTGTTGCACCCCCTCATCCAGTCAGCTCTCCAGCCTGACCATTTATGGTCTCTGAGAGAGGAAAAGAGGGCTTCAGCGCCCTTTCGACAGTAGCCAGAAACTGGAAGTCAAGTATAATGTTTTGTCAAAAAACAGTTTTTGAGATCAAATATGTAGCTACAGAAAAGTCTTTGATGGTTTAATGACTATGGAGATTCTCACTCATCCAGGTCAGGATTGTCCAAGTATGCTTTTTCCAAAAGACAATTGGAAAATTCTTCCATTCCCCTCCAGTCAGTTAGAACTGAAAAAGCTTCTTTGATGAAAAGTAAAATATTTTTAAAGAAAGAAATAAGAAAATCTAGCCTTTTGGAAAAAGCACCTTTGATACTTTTTATGGTTTATTTCTTCATTTGTACAATCCCATAAACTTGTCCAAAGACTAAAAAAATATTAATAATGACCTTTAATGTAATTATTAATAGGTATATAATTCAAATATGGACTCCTTGGTGCAATTAGAGCTGATTGCAAATGTTTTATTACCTGATTCAAGTGTTAAAGCACATGTGAGAAATGCTCCCAATGAGATTCAGAATGGGAAAATATAAGTAAAATAGCATAAACTGTTTTATTAATAATCTTTGCAAAGAGGCATCCGTATGCCAAAAGCAACTCCCTTCTCTTCTGGTCCCTTCAGCCTGCCCATCTTGGTTTGGATACCGTGTTTCCCCGAAAATAAGACACTGTCTTATATTAATTTTTCCACCCAAAGATGCGCTAGGTCTTATTTTGGGGGGATGCCTTATATTTCAGTGAGAGGCAAAATTGTAAGTAGGTCTTATTTTCGGAGGATGTCTTACTTTTGGGGAAACAGGGTATATATTATGCAACTGATCACCTGTGTTCATGGTTACATGGTTACATAGATTTCTCAACATCCAGATATGTTGCAAATATTGTTTGTGCAAGCTAAATCCAGTTCTCTGATATTCCCCTTGGAATATTAAGGTATTTCCGAGCAATCGCTTGTCTGGTCAGTTCAACATTTTGGCTTAGGAAACCCCTTCCTCTGTCCTCAATAACATGTTTTTCAGAACAGAACAGAAAATAAAACAACAGCCTTATATAAGCTATTACTCAGTAAAATCATCTTAGGGCAGCATGGGGTTACATTTGCTCAGATCAGACATAGAATTGATTTCAGGACAATACAAGTTGGTATATACAACTCACACACAAATGCAAAAATGACTGTTTTCTTTCAGCCATACATCTTCAGTGACACAGAATTTTGAAAATGTAATTCATTTTTATTCTCTTATATTTCGTGAAATTATTTCACCAGAGAAAATAAGCAACATTCAAGACCATAATAAAATTTGAAATGCACACAATAGTAGGAAGAAAGACATGTTAGGAAAGTTTAAAGATGCTGAACTGTTCGTATATTTATTAATAAAATTTATATGGCCACCCAGTTCACTCACAGAGCGGTGAGGATGAGACTGCTGGTGCTTCCCACTCATCCTCGTCACCTTCTGGCTTTCGCTCACCAGTTCCCGCACCAGCCTTCCAACCTCCATAGCCCTTCGACCCACCGCATGTCTCACTGGCCCAGCTGGCAGAACATGAAAATGGAAGCCCAGAAGAGGAAAAGTCTACCATCCGGACGGCTTTCTGAAGCAGGACCGACAGCCATCCCACTCTGGGAGCTGCACAAGTATGGCAGCAGCCCTGCTTCCACCTTTCGCTTGCTAGAGACCCATGGCTGGCTCTGGCTGTTTTGCAGGGATCTCGGAAAGACGTTGGTGGAGCAGCCTTCCCCGTTCGCTTAAAATCATTGTTTAGAAGCTGGTAGCTTGTTCTGTCTAAAACTTTCAATGAAAGGATTTCCTCCTCAGCCACCTCAGCTGGTCAGTGCACTGCCATTGAATATCTGAGCAGTCAAGCAAGCCCAGTACTCCAGCTGTCAGCCCTAGCTTGGGAGGTGGCCCCTCTGGGTCTCTTCCATCTCTTCTGGGCTAAAGCAAACAAGCATACCCTTTACCCTAGTAAGACATTGAATATAAGACACATCCTGAATACAGGGACACCAAAATATGAAAAAACCTGTGTCTTATAATTTATGTAATACGGTAAGTTAGAGATCTTTGCCGTATAAAAGAATACTGTATATTTCTTACTGCTCTGTCTTCAAAATGTAACTAAGCTTGATTTTATGTAGCTTTTCTGAAATTAGCCAAGCTGTTAAAAAAAAGAAAAGGGAAGCTAGGCTATTATAAACCAATCACCAGCTTCCAGAATCATATTCTCTTTCTAGATTTGGGTAGTCCAAATTGCCAGGAATGTAGACATTCTCAGGAAAGAAAAGATTTTGAATGATTATAGCCCTGTGCTTTTGTTTTGTTTTGCAAATATATTCATATCTTTCTCTCTCTTAAAAGGCAGAGTAACCATAAGGTTCAAATAAAATGACAATAGTTCTACAATTGCTTATTGTTAACATGACTTTATTTGAAAATAGACAGATTCATATCCAAATCCAGACTTTTAAATGCTAAAGCAATTGAAGTGTCTGCCAGAATGGACAAGCCTGTGAATTTCTCTTTGCCCAGATTCAGATTTTTTAAAAGGAATAAATAGATAAAGTATATGCAGCATTCACCTGAATCATTTCCCCTTAAATCATGACCTATGTAGGAAGCGACACAAGACCTGAAATAATTTAATGGATTAATAATATAAATATCCTTTTCTCCCTTCCTAATCTCTATAAAGACAGTATAACTTTTCAAAACTGCTGTTCCATATGGCAATTAGAAATATTAGCTACATTTTTTCTAAACTATTCTGCTTACTACTAGGGAGCCCTTATACCAGCATTTGGATAGGATCCAGAATAAGTTGGCTGAGTTTAAATCTCATTGAAATCAATTTGAAAACTAAGTCATGATTTAAATGATGACCCACTGGAACTCTAATGCAAATACTTTGTCTGAACCTCCTTCATCATCATTACTTTATTATCACAATTATTATTATTATTAACACCTCTGGACTATTTATACGTCAAGGATATACCAAACCTAACATTGTCATGTTTCCTGAAGCAAAAGATGTATCTTATATGTATCAATATTTATATTTCCTTCTTTCCCCAAACCCACCAAAAATACAACAAGGAGATTGAAAACATTTGTTTCTGTCTTAAGATATCCCATGTAGGGATATATATGTCCAAACCAGAACAAACTCCAGTTGGTATATCCTCCTGAGTTTTTGTGGGACTACATTTCTGGGAAAAGGACCATTAGCAATCTTGATTTGAAACTCAGATATTTTTTTTCTCAATATATCTGTGTGAGATTGGGGAAAGCTAGTTTACATTACAGAGATAAAGAATAATTTTTCCAAGATTGTTCAGATAAACTATCTGTGGCTAATATAGACAAAAGTGGCTGTAAATGAATAGAAAAGAAAACAAGCTCCTTTAGATGGGTTTGAAACTCAAAATCAAAATGTAGGGCACAATTTTCAGGAAAAAAGGCATGTCAACAAGCAAGTAAATTATTCTTAGGAGGCTTCTTTGCCTAGATTCTGAAAACTTTGGATTATTTTTCTCTGCAATGTTGCTGTGTGGAAACATTTAAAGAGAAAAATTTGAGGAAAATTTTAAGCGATAGAAACAGAGATACAATGCATAACACTAGCAAGTAACCAAAAGCACCAGCCTGAAGATGGCGAGTGAGACCTCGCGGATACACCGGCAAGATATTCCTATCCTACATGAGAAAAGACGCGAACACATCTAGACCTACACAGACACATATATGTCGGATGTTTTCTCATGTAAGATTGAGAATATCTTGGCAATGTTTCGTCAAGGTCTCACTTGCCATCTTCAGGCTGGCGCTTTCTCCTTTTTTTCTGTCCTTCAACTCAATCTCATGAGTCATCAGGCAGGAAGCCATTACTTTTATGTTGACTTTTTATATTGTATATTTTATATTTATATAAAAAAGTCAACATAAAAGTAATGCCTTCCTGCCTGATGACTCATGAGATTGACTTGAAGGACAGAAAAAGGAGACAATTGCCTCCTCCCATAAAAGGGGCCGTACTAGGGGTTGTAACATGATTTAAATACTGCCTCCCCAGCAAGCTGACACAGGAAGAGAACTCCTGGCTTAGTGGTCAGTGCATCTGCCTAGGATGTGAGACTTCCAGAGTTCAATTCCCAATAAAAGGGATATGGCTAGCTGATGAGAGCAAATAAGCTCGAAATAGATCTATCCTGGTCTTTCCTGAATTTAATTATGTGCCAGCACAAAAAATGTAACACACACACACACACACAAAATCATATTACATGAAGATGTTGAGTGAGACCTCACCAAAACATCGCCAAAAAACTCGCAATCTCACATGGGAAAAAACCCGAACGTGCTCAGACCTACATAACTGTACCCATGAAAATCTATCTATATATTTATTTATTTCAGAATCAGAATTTATTTTGCCGAGTGTGTGTGGAGACACAAGGAATTGGTCTCCGCTGTACATGCTCTACACCTGCCTACATACAATAAATAAACTGTGATTACAATCACATTCATAATCGTAAAGTACATTCATCTTGTCATGCAGCATAATCTCCGGAGACCTTAGCACAGTTCTGCCTTGTAATTAATGGAAGGAGGCCCAAATGTATTTCGTCCCTTGGCTGGGTGCCATGCTCAGCTCTCGGGCGATGCTGGGGCGACTCGACTCGCATGCCGACAGAGAGAGCTCGGTGTGCCCGCTCTGGCACGGGTGCCATGGCTTTGCCATCACTGATATGGGAAGTCTCTAGGATTTCCCCGGTAGGCGCCCAGGTGGGCATTCTTCCGCTATGGGCTGCCTCGTCTGCTTTGGGGCACTGCAGCTGCGCTCTGGGGAGGGGGGATTTCCCCACTTATACAACAAATCGGCAGACCGGCCGTGGTGGGTTCTGATCCTGTTAAGGGTTGCCCAGTTTTTGTGAGGTAGGTCCAATCCTCTGGGGTCATCTATTAGGCGGAAATCAGGATCTATGAGTTAAGTTGTAGATCTTGGTAAAAGGCAGGTAGTCCTCAACTTACAACAGTTCATTTAGTGACCATTCAAAGCTACAGCGGCACTGAAAAAAAGGGACTTAGAACCGTTTTTCACACTTAACGGCCATCGCAATGCCCACCCCATGGTCGTGTGATTTACAGTCAGATGCTTGACAACCGACTCGCCTTTATGACGGCGGTGGCAATGTGCCGGGGGTCATATGACCCCCCCTTTTTTTTGACCTTCCAACAAGCAAAGTCCATGGGGAAGCCGTGTTACTGGTTTAACAACTTCAGTGATTCGCTTAGCAACTGTGACAAGCCAAGTCGTAAAATGGGGCAAAACCCTCTTAACAAATGTCTCCCTTGACGACATAAATTTTGGGCTCAATCGTGGTCGTAAGTCGAGACCTGCCAGTAATGTCCCGGGAGTTTCTTTTGCTCCATATGCCAACAGTGACCGTTGACAGGAAGTGACATCATGAGGGCTGGAAGGAAGCGGGGCTTCCTCTGAGCTGGCCTTCCGGGTGTCTTGCCCTCTCGGGCGTTGGTGGGGGTGGCCCTCGGGGTCCTTCGCTGGGGCTGTTTAGTGTCGGCTTCTTTGGCAGTTTCTTGCCTGGGGTCTCGTTTGCTTGACGGCTGGTCTGATGTTAACCTTGGAGTAAATCGATGCTGATCTGGGTGCTGACTGCCGATGGGGAGGTGCTGGGGGTGTTCCGGTCCCTTTGAGGCTGGTTGATTGTCTCTTTTGCGTAGTCTATAGAGAAAGTCTCCTGATGATGTTACCTAGCTGGGTCATGAAACGTCTGCAAGAAAACAACCCAGCTCAGAGAGCACGAAGGGCCCCACAGTCCTCCTCTCTCTCCTCCTCCTCTCCCTCCTCCTCCTCCTCCTCCTCACACAACTCACTCCCTTGTAGCTCTGATGATGTTATCCAGTTGGGTCATGAAACGTCTGCAAGGAAACAGCCCAGCTCAGAGAGCACCAGGGACCCCACTGTTCTACCCTGAGCTACAAATATTCTCTTCTATTAAAAAGTAATGAAACATAGCCGACCACAGTTTCTTCACCTGGTCACGGGCTATAAGACCAAAGAATGTTTTTAAGTTTATACCATTTTTGTAATCTTATATTTTTCTAACCGTAAGCCGCTCAGGGTTACCTTGAGGTAATTTGGACGGGCCTATAAATTTTACATTGTTGCAAATGAAATGGACTGCCATCGATGGTTGAATTTTGCCTTCCCTGACCTCTTTTCTGTTTTTTCCCCCCCTCCTCTGCAGGGGCCACACATAGCGTCGGTGACACTCGCAGCCTACGAATGTAACTCGGTGAATTTTCCCGAGCCCCCCTACCCGGACCAGATTATCTGCCCCAACAAAGAGGGAGTGGAAGGATCCATTTCGTTATGGACCATCATGTCCAAAGTCAGACTGGAAGCCTGCATGTGGGTAAGATTGGCGACAAATCCTTTCAAACACCCATGCTATGCCGCGGGGGCCTCCCGACGCGGCAGCGTTAAGACTGGCGGACTTCAACTCCCAGAATTCCTCAGCCAGTTGAGGACTGCCTACCCTGTTTCCCCGAAAGTAAGACACCCTCCGAAAATAAGACCTACTTACAGTTTTTTCTCTCGCTGAAATATAAGACACCCCCCTGAAAATAAGGCCTCCCCTCCAGCGCAGTCGGAGCAGACAGGAAGTACGATGTCTGAGACTTCCGGTTCTGGGCGGCCTCAGTGAAAAAATAAGACATCCCCTGAAAATAAGACCTAGTGCATCTTTGGGAGCAAAAATTAATATATGAGAGTGTCTTATTTTGGGGGAAACACGGTATATTTCTTGCATCAAGGCCGTGCCGCTGTCACGCTCACATTGCACACGGTTTGAAATGAATAGAATAAGAGAATAAGGGACCTTGGAGGTCTTCTAGTCCAACCCCCTGCTCAGGCAGGAAACCCTACGCCATTTCAGACAAAATGGCTGTCCAATCTCTTCTTAAAAACCTCCACCCACAACTTCTGGAGGCGAGTCGCTCCACTGATTAGTTGTTCTCACAGTCAGGAAATTCCACCTTAGTTCTCAGTCGCTTTTCTCCTTGATTAGTTTCCATCCATTGCTTCTTCTCCTGCCTTCAACTGCTTCGAAGAATAGCTTGAACCCCCATTCTTCTTTGGGGCAAGACTGCTATCATGTCACCAATAGTCCTTTTCATTAAACTAGACACACCCAATTCTTTATACGTTTTAGCCTCCAGTCTCTGAATCGTCTTCGTTGCTCTTCTCTGCACTCTTTCCAGAGTCTCGCCATCTTTTTAACATCATGGCAACCAAAACTGAGTGCCGATTTCCACGCGTGGCCTTATCAAGGCCTTATCAAGCGGTATTTGACACGTCACCTGATCTTGACTCTACCCCTCTGTCAATGCAGCCTAGGACTGCGTTGCCTTTTTTGGGCAGCACACGGCTGGCTCCTATCGAAGGGATGGTCCACTCGGACTCCCGTGTGTCTGTCTGGGTGCTCTTCACAGAGGGCCACCGCAGATGTTGCCACTGGATCCTGCTTAATGGCTGTCGAGGGAAGGAATGAGAGTCAGCCGCCAAAACAGGCGCAGCAATTGGAAACGGTGGCGTGTTGTTGTTTTTTTCCCAAATTTCTTGGGAGCCTCTTCCACAGGGCCAGCCGAGCAGAGAGATGTCTTCCAAGAAAAATAATAATATAAAGAGCTGCAAAATGTTTCAGCTGCTACTGGAGAAGTGTCGTATGACTGGTGCCTCCCTCCCCCCGTGCCCCCCTCGGGGAGAATCTCTCGTTATCTGATGTCACAACATGTTTTCAGCTTTGCTTACCAAGCCTTAATACCGCCCCCCTCCTTGTTTGCTTCTTTCCTGCGAGCGAAAGAGGCTGGCAAGTCACTCTCTGGATGTTTTTCCCCCTTTGTCCTAATTAGAGTTGGAACTGGAGAATCCGGCAAGGCGTGTGTGCCTCACACCCATCCACAGTGTGCACATGCACAGTGTTGTGGTTCTCGCTTCGGCTCCAGCGACCTTATTCCCAGTGGGAACCCGTTGCCGG
The DNA here is from genome assembly GCA_032468095.1 of Pareas carinatus. NCBI lineage: Eukaryota > Metazoa > Chordata > Lepidosauria > Squamata > Pareidae > Pareas > Pareas carinatus. The sequence continues at coordinate 111,720 of JANHFO010003031.1, read as the reverse complement.
GAACAGCATTATTTCTTGGGTTAGTAAACTTAACGTGCTGCCCATCTCGCTACCAAGAGATTCTTCGGGTCGCCTAATTCATTAAGAGTTTGATGCCTTGACAAGTAGGCTTCCCATGGCTTCCTACACCTTTATTTATTTGCTTATTAAATTGAGAGGCCGCCCTTCTCACCGGAAAGGTGACGTAGCAATACCCTGTTTCCCCCCAAAATAAGCCCTAGCCTGATTTTTCAGGAAGCTCGTAATAGAAGCCCTACCCCCAAAATAAGCCCCAGTTAAGATCGTCAGCCAGACGGACAAATTTAGTACCGTATTTCCCTGAAAACAAGACCTAATCGGAAAATAAGCCCTAGCCTGATTTTTCAGGAGGCTCGTAATAGAAGCCCTACCCTTAAAATAAGCCCCAGTTCAGATTGTTAGCCAGACGGACATATTTAGTACCGTATTTCCCTGAAAATACGACCTAACTGGAAAATAAGCAAGTTCCTGTCTTAATTTCTGGGAAACACTATAGCAATAACCCTTAGACTTATATACCACCCCATAGTGCTTTACAGTTGGTAAAGAAGCTGAGATTGTTGACTGGAAAGCTGACAGCCCTGGATTCGAGACCCGAGCGCCATGCAATGGGGCGAGCTCCCGTCCTCCCGTCAGCTCCTCCCCAACTAGCAGTTTGAAAGCATGCAAATGCGAGTAGATAAATAGGTACCACTTCGGTGGGAAGGTATAGCCATGCTGGCCACGTGACTGTTGAAAACGTCTTCGGACCAGACTGGCTTCCTCAACCAAGAAACAGATAATCATCAACCCCTGGAATCGGACATGGCTGGGCAAGAGAAACCTTTAACAAACTTTCCCTAAAACTTTTACTTTTTTTTTAAACTAAAACTTTTACTGAACCTTTACAAGTGGAACAGCTTGCCTTCAGAAGTTGTGGGTGCTTCAACGCCTGTCTGAAATGGCGTAGGTCATGGGGCTGGACTAGAAGACCTCCGAGGTTCCTTCCACCTCGATTCTGATTTTGCCCTTATATCTAGTGCTTTATAGCAGAGGTCTCCAACCTTGGTCCCTTTAAGGCTTGTGGACTTCAACTCCCAGAATTCCTCAGCCAGCCAGTGGTTACCAACCTGTGGGCCACGAGAAAATTTTGGTGGTCCGCAGGAAAATCTGAAGATTAATTTTTTGTATAGTTGTTATAGTTCCTTGGTGTGTCTCTGTGTCTGTGTCTCATTCTCTCTCTCTCTCTCTCTCTCTCTCTCTCTCTCTCTCTCTCTTTCTTTGTGTGTGTGTGTCTGTCTGTCTGTCTGTCTCTCACTCTGTCTGTCTGTTTCTCAAGCAGGAACAAATATCACACTAAAATGTGTAATACTTAAATAAGCTTCAATTGTTTTGTAATAATTAAACTAACTTTAATAATTTTGCAACAATTAAACAACCTTTAAAGATTTTATTATAATTAAAAAGCACTTATAATTTTGTTATAATTAAAAAGCATTTATGATTTTGTTACATTAAATAGATGCCTTTTATATTAATAAAATGGAAGTTCTCTGATCATTATTTTACAAATGTTTGTATCTCTTTAAAAAAATTCATATTGGTGGGCCTCAGAATTTCAAATTATGAATTTGGTGGTCCTCGAGATCAAAAAGGTTGGTGACCACTGGACTAAAAGACCTCCAAGGTCCCTTCCATCTCTGTTATTTATGTTCTGGGGAAAACAGTATGAAGAACTTTTATTTTATGTGAGCTCTGAAAGAAGGAACAAACTTTCTCCAGTTTTTTAGTTACTGTATATAATTGCTGTTTCTCAGTGGAGCTAACTATGTTTTAGTTTTATCCTTTATTCATGAGACTTGGGGTTACAGAATTTCTGGTAGCCATTTTGCCTTCCTCCCTCCCTCCTACTTTGATTCGCAGTTGGTTTATCCTGACTATGGAGGGAAGGTGGGCAAGAAGAGAAAGTAAAGAACACCAGTTAATTTGTATTTTTGTATTTTTTCTTGTATTTTAACGATGCCTGTAAGCCGCCCTGAGTCCCCTGTGGGAGAAGGGCGGGGTATAAGTAATGAAAAATAAAATAAAATAAATAAATAAGTGCTTATAATCAGTTCAGGCAGCCTGTTCTTCCACAACTCCCAAGAAGTTGGATTTGTAACCACATATAGTAGAGATTATTGTGTTTTTCTGTTTTAGGAGACTATTTGATCACAGATTGCGGGATAGTATTGTAGGAAATGACCATTCTGAGCCTGAGGGATGGACCAAATGGGTTGTCAGTCTCGATTCCCTTTGCACCCATAAAAGATCTATGTCTAGTCCACTTTGAATTCCATTGACTCTTATCTACTTTGTCTGTGAAACATGGTTAAATGCATCTTTTCCAGACTCTATTATCACAGTATGTGACTATCATGCTTTCAGATCTGACCATGAAAACCATAGAGGAAGAGGTGTTGCCATTTTCTATAAAAAGTCATTAGATTTTTTAAAAAATCCAAGTTACTCAGGAGATTGATCTTCCTGAGACCATAATCTGTGATCTAACCATAAATACTAAACGTCACTTCTTACTATGTTACAGAGCCCCTGACTACAACCTTGATCATGCAAACAAGCTAACTGCACTACTAATGTGGGCAGCCTCCTGCTCACGCCCAATTATTTTTCTTGGTGATCTTAATTTACCTCTAATAAATTGGACCCTCAATGAGTGTAAATCTGAACTTATACATGTAACTCTGTATAACACCATTACTACTTTGGGACTCGGTCAACTAGTAACAAACAACACTAGATTCAACAACTGCCTTGATCTCATCTTCTGCAACAGTAATAACACAATTTATGGACTACAAACAAAGAATCTTTTTCTAACAGTGACCATGGCATGATTGACTTTTATCTCAATTTATGACCCAGTAAAGAAGATCGTAATAGTACTCCAAAATATAACTTCAAAAAAACTAACTATGATCTAATAACTGCTGACCTCTCTTCTCTCAATTAGCATATTCTATTCACTGGCTGCAATATTCCATAAAACCGTTATTAAAAAAATTTGCTTAAAGTTCAGAGTCATTAAATTAAATGTACCAATAGTAACCCCCATAGTCCGGAAAAACAAAGTACCCATAACAATAAGTGTAGGATCCGTGGAGACTGACCTGCAGGCGAGGCACCGAGCTGTCTGGCAAAACAAGTGGTCAGCAGGGTCTAATTAGGTCACTTGTCCTCTCCCTGGTTACAGACAGCTCGGAGACTATCCAAGCTGCTGTTTTGATTGGTTAAAGCTGTTGGCTGACCCCCTTAATAAGGGCTTGTAGTTGTTGCACTGTCGCTGAGACTGTTTCTATTTGTTTATTACTTGAATAAACTTTATTGCTGGATTCCGTGAGCTCCTGCCTGTTCCTTTCGATACCCAAATCCAACAATTGGCGACGAAGGCTTGGGGAAAGGATAGGACGGTGGACACCGGACAAGAATGACAGCTCGTAGTTCAGCCATGGCCACATTATCTCTGCCAACTCCGTTTGACCTGGCAAAAGAAACCTGGGAGAATTTTATGTCCCAATTCGACTTCTTCATCCTCTCGCATGATATTAAGAACTTGACAGCTGATAGAATGAAGGCGATTTTTCTTAGCCATTGTGGCCACGAGGTATTCGATACTGCTCGCACCCTGGCAGAGCCAAATACACTAGAAGCCATTGCCTTGCAGGACTTATCCGATCAGCTGCGCAGCACGCTTTTTGAAAATACCGCTGCTCGCACTGCTGATGTGACTAATAAAAAACCCTGTTCCTCCCTAGGACTGGAAGGTCCCGAAGAGGTAATCGAATTGCCAGAGTTGGGACCCTTCCAACGATGGGCAGCTGCAGATGTCCCAATTGCATTGCCGGAAATCAACCCCCGTGATGCAACTGCCATTGAATCGAATCCTATCCCTATAGCAAGTGAGGTGAAAAGCCCAGTGTGTTGTCTCCCGGCCATTGAGCCGCTAAAATCTGGAAGGCAGAGTCGGAAACCTGACTACTTAAAGAATTATGCTTGTTAATTGTTTAATCTATAAGGGAAAGGTTGTAGGATCTGTGGAGCCTGATCTGCAGGTGAGGCACCGAGCTGTCTGGCAAAACAAGTGGTCAGCAAGGGCTAATTAGGTCACTTGCCCTCTACTTGGTTACAGACAGCTCAGAGACTGTACGAGCTGCTGTTTTGATTGGTTAAAGCTGTTGGCTGACCCCCTTAATAAGGGCTTGTAATTGTTGCACTGTCGCTGAGACTGTTTCTATTTGTTTGTTACTTGAATAAATTTTGTTGCTGAATTCTGTGAGCTCCTGCCTGTTCCTTTCGATACGCAAACCCAACAATAAGGAAACTCCAATCCAAAAAAAAAATCTCTTTGGGAAAAAAGTTAGTAGCTACGTTACTAACTTTAAAAGTCATTACAAAACCTTATGCCATCAGATAAAGGCAGAATGTACCAATTACTACTGCAAGCAAGAGGAAAAATTATTACACACAATCCACTTGCACCTTCTATAATTTCATAAACACCAAGCTAAAAGACTCGAAAACCATACTGCCAATGAAAGTGTCATATAGAAAAGACTGTAATGATGAAGCCATTAAGGCTAATACTTTCCATTCATTCTTCAGTTCAGTCTTTGTTAACAGCAATGGCTCCAGCCCCACATTTCCTAATTGTATCACAATTGGTTGCAACTATCTACTACACATTGATTTTACAGAAGATAACATTGAAAAGGCACTGTGCAAACTAAAACCATTCCTATCAATTGGCCCAGATGGATTATGTGCATACTTCTTAAAAAAGCTCTCCACTGCCATAGCTGAACCATTAAGCACAATCTACAAGATATCATTCAGATCCAGCACCTTGCCTGATCTATGGTCATTTGCCACGGTCATTCCCATCTTCAAAAAGGGTGGCCCCAGCCTAGTTGGAAATTACAGACTAATCTCATTGTGCTGTGTCACCTGCAAAGTCATGGAATCAATCATCAACCAAACCATTACCCTCCACTTAGAGACAAATAACCTACTCTCTAACATTTAGTTTGGCTTCAGGAAAAAATTGTCCTATAATCTACAACTCCTACACTGTAAAAAGATTTGGACTACACAACCCGACCAGGGTAAAGCAATAGATGCAATTTACATAGATTTCAGCAAAGCCTTTGACTCAGTGATACATGACAAACTACTGTTAAAGCTATGTTCCTACAGCATCTCTGGATCCATCACATAAATGTATAGCTGCATTCCTGTCAAACAGGCAACAAGTAGTTAAAATAAGGAGTGCCAAACTAATCCTGCACCAGTTAACAGTGATGTCCCCCAAGGCAGCATTCAAGGACCCACCCTGTTTTTAATCTAAATAAATTATCTCTGTGATCTTATTAAAAGCAACTGCATCCTCTTTGCTGATGATGTAAAACTTTTTAACACCTCTGACAACACTGCTGCCTTACAAAGCAACCTGGACTATGTGTCTGAATGGTTGAACAATTGGCAACTTCACATCTCAAAAAGCAAATGCTCTGTCTTACACATTGGCAAAAAGAATCAAAACACTAAACACAAACTAGGTAGATACGTCCTCAAAGACAACCCTCACTCTATCAAGGACCTAGGAGTACTCGTTTCAAAAGATCTAAGTCCCAGAGCTCACTGTAACAGCATTGCCAAAAAGATATTAAGAGTTATTAACCTAATTTTTCGAAGCTTTTTTTCCGGTAATATTGAACTGCTAACCAGGGCATAAAAAATCTTCACCAGACCAATTCTCGAATACAGCTCATCTGCCTGGAATCCACATTGTATAATGGACATTAACACAATTTAACAAATTCAGAGGTATTTTACGAGAAGAGTACTCCATTCCTCCGCCTGCAATAGAATACCTTATGCCACCAGGCTTGAAATTCTGGACCTATACAACTTAGAGCTACGCCACCTAAAGTCTGACCTAAGCTACAATGTTTTACCTATCAATGACTACTTCAGTCTCAACCACAATAATATATGAGCTAACAACAGATGCAAACTCAAAGTGAACTGCTCCAGACTCGATTGCAGAAAATATGACTTTAGCAACAGTCAATGCCTGGAACTCACTACCTGATGATGTTTACATCCTCAAACCCCCAAAACGTTAACCTTAAACTGTCTGCCATGGACCTCACTTCATACTTAAGAGGTCTTTAAGGGGGCGTGCATAAATGCACCAGCACGCCTAACATCCCTGTCCTACTGTCCCATTTGTTCGTACTCATTTATTACGCATATGTTTATATATGTTTATAACTATGTGTTTATATACTGTGTTCTTACTTATACTTGCTTTTCTTATACATGCTTGACTAAAATAAATTAAAAAATAAATAAAATTATAAACTAACAGTTTCTAAATTTCAATATTTTGTTGAACACCATTCTCAGCTTCTTGTTGTGTGAGGAATAAAGACAACTAATTAGTGTATGTCAAGAAGTAGATTTCAGGGTCACTTTAAAAAGCAAATGCTGGTGCCACAGGGTACTGGCTGCTCATTCCGGATGCTCAGTTGTTGTTTTTCTTTTAAGGAGAAAACTACATATATGTTCTATTTCCTAAACTACCCTGTCAAATATTAGGCAGAACTCCATGCTAGTCTGAAGTAAGATTTGGCTACAAATCTAATCACTTGTTTGTACATGAAATGCTGTACAAATGTTATCTATCTCAAAGGGTATTATATATGATGATGGGAAAATCATCTGGTTTGCACATAATCCAGATTTACTGCAGTTATTCAATATCTGAATTCCTTCAAATTCTCAATCAAGTTCTCCAATAGGACAAAAAGAGAAATAAATATTAGATATGTTAAAGAAAGTTGATACAAAAATTATACATTATATTTAGGAAAAGAGCAAGACTATGGTATACTTTGAACTGAGTGACAAATAGTACTTTGGAGAATGGGTTTTTAGCATTTAGTAAATGCTAAAATATAGCATCTTATGAAGTTCTTAAACTAAATGCTTTCTTTTCCTGGTATTGCAGGGAAACAAAACAAATTTATCTCAACCTATTCACTACAGTAAGAATGTCTTTCATGTGTGCAAATATATCTCTTTTTCAATAGCTTGGTCTCTGAAGCAAAGAAATGCAATATAAAGTAATTTTATTCAAAAACAGGAAGTTTAATAAGGTAATTCAGTGCTTCTACACTGGCAGAGAATGTACACAGAAAAAGGTTAAATGAAAAGTAAAGAGCCAAATAAAGAAGCAACAATTTATTATAACCTTGCATACATGTGCATAATAAAATGGACAAAATGAAGGATGATGTAATACTTTCCTAAAGTAGATTTGTGCTGCTTTTTATCCCATATCAAAATTAACCAGAAGAATGTCAATGGAAATGCAAATAGCCTGTTCGAATGCAGGCGTCTCTCAGCTTAATATTTTAAGTGTTTTTAATTTATGGAAAGCTTTAAACTAATGAATAGCAATTGAAAGTTACTTCATTAAAATCTTAGACTTGGTGCACATCTTATGTGATGTTTAGGAGTATGAAAGTTTAACTAAACTATGATGTCTCCTCTGGAATTTTAGAAAATTCCAAAGCTGCTAATTAGCATACCATACACTGCTTTGAGTGCCTGGAATCTTTTTGCTATCTCACCTTGTGCTGAATTGATCATAAAATAGAGACATTATCATTTGATCAAGTCTCTTATTGATATCTGAGAGATTTTCATGTTTTAATTCTCCTGAAAACCAAAGTATTTTCAGGCTGAGTGGCTTCAGAATTGCCCATAGAATGCTAATGCCATCTAGCTGGTAGACTTTAGTGTGTAGAACCTTTGGCAATCAGCCAAAAGTAAGCTTCAAAGGACCAGACGCTTTGATTCTCAACTTCTTTATCAGAGGACTTGCATCTTGTATTCTCTAGACTACTTACATCTTTCTTGAAGAAGGCATTACTTCCCATTGGACAGCTCACATTAAGCTGGAATACTTTTGGTGCATGCAACCCTATAGCCAAAACCAACCAGCCTAGGAACACTGTGATGCTTGGATTTGTTTTGAAACAAACTAATCATTTTTATTTGATCTGAAAAGGAAAGCCAATATTGCTCATGCAACAGTTTTGAGGTGATTCTTCATTTTAATGGTCATCTAATGCAAAAATGTCAAACACAGGCCGCAGGCCACATCTGATCTGCAGGCCTTGTGTTTGACATATGTGATCTAATGGAAGCACCTCCTTGAATTTTCACGTAATCCTATTAGCAAGCAAGTGTAATATGTACAGTTTATATACTAGTATCAAATGTATTCAATTATGATTCAATTCAAGTCCCCCATTGTTTTCTGAATTTTAAAACAAATTTATATTCATTTTCATATATATCTTTTCCTAAAACATATATGTTTATGTCCTCATATGTAGTTTTTATGTAGAACTGATATTTTGACATGGGTTCTATCAGTTTCTACAAAATATAGAATTCTGTTTTGAGAGATTACATAATTTTCTTTGCAACTAAGATGAGTTCATTCAATAATACAGCAGAACAATTGTTTCATTCACCATAATGTGATTGAAAATGTTGCTGACAGGTGCTATGAAAATGTCAGCATCAGAGCACCTTTTCCCATTCCTTATCTTATACTGTCATTATTGCAATAAAAATGTCCAACATAATTTTGCTCAAACTGTAGTGTTTAACTATTAGATTTACAGTTTCAAATTGTCTATGTTACAGCATAATATCCTAAGGTAATTTTAACTGTTAAAAGGGCTATTGAAAATGATTTCACATTTAACATGGAATTGTATGATTCCATAGGCTATAAAGCAGTGGTCGCCAACCTATGGGCTGCGGCCCAGTAGTGGTCTGTGAGAAAGTTCTGTTGGTCCGACAGGAAAATCTGGCATTTTTAAATTATTTTTTTAATACAGCAGAGGCAGGGAGACACACGAGGCTGGGCTGCCTCGGGGGCTCAAGATTCTCCAGCGCCGGCTACCAGAAGCGCTTCCAAAGCACCTCTCAGCTGGCTGAAAGCGTAGAAATTCTGACCCCAGGAGTTTTCAGGTCAGCCGATCTCTCTGCAGCCCTGACTTCTTCATTGGCTAAAGGGCGCTGGTGGCTAGCAGGGAGTGGGAAGTTGGGTTTTATTCAGGGCAGGGGATGGGCAATTGCAGCCTGTTGCTTGTAGAGGCATGGGGGAGGGATGTAACCCGGCAGAGGCAGGGTCAGCAGAGGCAACAGATTAAAAAACAAAGCATCAAAGGGGAGGAGGAGGCAGGGAGCACGCTGTCTTCTCTTACCGGCCCTCTTCTCTGCACTTCTCATGGCCCAAATGCCAGGCGGGGCTTTCTCTGGCTCTTCTTCCCCTCTCGCTCTCTCTCCAGCTACTGCTGCTGCAATCCCATGGGGTGCAGTGAGGAGGGAGAGTTGTTTTCAAATAATTCCATCTGCAACTCCCTCCCCCACTCCCGGTTACAGTCTTTCTTTCCTCTGTCTCCAGGGTGTTTTTCTCTTCACCCCCCTCTAAAGTTCAAAGCATAATCAGCTTCCCACGGCAGGCTCGAAAGGAGCCACTGTCAGGTCGGAGAATAAAGACTTCCACCACCCCCTCAATGAAACTCAGGGAAAGGGGTGGGGAATAAGGGAGCCCCCCCATCCTTCGGGAGGAAGAACTGCCGCTGCCTTTCTTCTCCTCGGAGTTCGTGCCCTCCTCCCATTCTCCTTAGCAGCCCCCGTTGTCCAGCCTCTCCACTGGCTGGAAACTTCATGTTGAATTTGTTGTGTTTTTTTGGGGGGGGTTTGCTTTTTGCCTTCACGTGTTGCTGCCATCCCCTCCTTGGTGCTCACAGAACTGGGCAGGTGTACAGAAGAAAGCAAGGCTAGGCGAAGGCGAGCTAAGAACGTAGGCAGGCAGGGTGGGGAAGACAGTGGGTGGGGGTAGAGAAGGGGTGTGCATGTGTGTGAGAGAGGAAACACCAAGCTTGTCTTGGTCTCTCGCAAGGAGCCTCCTGCCCCACACCAGAAGACCACCTCGTGTTCAGTTGGATGCCAGGAGAGAGAGCAGCACACACACACACACACAAACACTTACGGAGAGAGAAAGAGAGAAACAATGACAGCGATTGCAGGCAGCAAGCCTTTATCTTTTAAAATATCTTTACATTTATCTCCCAGTGGCTGAGAAAATCCACCTCGCCTCTTGAGACTGAATGAAAAAGTCAAACCGGGACATAAAGGCGTCCCAGGTTTCTTTTGTTTGGTCGAATGGGGCTGACGGCGGTAAGGTAGCCATCTGCAGCTGTGAATGTAACTCTAGCTGTGGATTCAAACTGGTGCCCGGTGTCCTCTTCCTTTGTCCAGCTCGTCGCCAGTTGTTAGGTCTGAACACGAAAGAAAGCAGGCTGGAAAAACCTCAGTGAATCGCAACAGCATTTATTGACAAAGTATTGCAATGCACTCTACATGGGGCTCCCCTTGAGCCGTGTCCGGAGGCTGCAGATGGTCCAGAATGCGGCTGCGCGGGGGATTATGGGGGCCCGGGGCTGTGCCCATGTAACCCCCCTCCTGCGCGAGCTGCACTGGCTGCCTGTGGCCTTCCGGGTGCGG
>JANHFO010003031.1:89598-100728 GCA_032468095.1 Pareas carinatus | reverse complement strand
TTTTTTTTTGATAACTGAAAATTTCACATATTGTAAGTTATAATTTTGTTTATTGTTGTCTAATAAAAACTTTTTTTTACAAAAAAGAAAAAGAAAAAACATTTTATATAGGTTTTCTTTATAGGCAGCAGATTTAGTTATTTTGCAGTTTTGATCCCATAGTTGTTCCTATTCGCTTGATTCAATTATCCATCTTATATTTGTTTCCCATTTGACCATATTACCTTCAATTGGTTCTTCTTCCATTTTTATCATGCTTAAATAATTATATACTTTCCTAATCAATTTGGTGCCATTATTTACCAATACTTTGTCTAATTCCGTCTGCCTTTTATAAATACCAGGTTCTTTAGTGTCTTTCTTATATCTCGAGCTAATTTGCAGATATTCTCACCAGGAGAGATCAATGCCTTGTTTTTTAAGATCTTCCCTTAATTTCAGATTTCCTGCCTCATCAATAATTTCCTTATACATCCAACTTTCCTCAGGTTTAATTAAGTTTCTGTGAGTGAATGCTTCTATCGTGAATATCCAATTTGGAATTTTATTATATGCACTTCTTTTTATTTTTTCCCAAATGGGTAGCAATGCATTCCTCATGTAGTGATTTTGGAAATATGAGTGTATTTTATTCTTTCCATACCACAAGAATGCATGCCACTCCATTTGTAGGTCAAATAGTTCCAAAATTAAGAGTCTTCTATTTCTTAATGCAATCCACTTTTTAACCCAAGGAAGGCTCGCTGCTTGGTAGTATAGTTCCCAATCTGGCAGGCCAAGACCTCCATTTGCTCTTGTCTCCTGTAAGCTTTTACGTTTAATTCTATGTCTCTTACCTTGCCAAATAAAATGTAATATAGTTCTATTTAGATCTTTAAAAAAACATTCTAATTTTTATTGGTATAACTGGGAAAAGAAATATAATTTTGGCTAGGATATTTATCTTAATAGTTACGATTCTCCTCAATAATATTACTCTATTAATTGATATATTTATTGATTCTTGTGTGTCTTCTATTATAAATGCCAGATCATCCACAAAAGCTTGTATTTTATATTCCTCTCCTTTTATTTTTAAGCCTCTAATTTGTTTATCCTGCCTAATTTTGTTATTTAGACTCTCAAGTGTTAAAATAAATAACAGGGGCGATAGGGAACATCCTTGCCTTGTGCCCTTCAATATTTCTTTCTTTCTGGAGTAATTCTCTTTTGGTTATTATTTTTGATTCTTGTTTTTGGTAAATTGCTTTAACTACGTTAATAAAATTAATTCCCACTTCCATTGTTTTCAATTGCTCCAGCATAAATGGCCAGGAAATGTTGTTGACACATTGTAGACCTGTTGTAAATAACTATAGAGTACATCGTATTGTAATAAAGTGTATTGTTTGTAATAAATACTCTAAACTATTTAAAATCTTTTTAAATTCTTCATCCTTGCAGGAACAAAAGTGACATAAATTCTAATTTTAAATTCTAATATACAGTAGAAATATGAAAAAAAGTAAAAGTACAATAAAATAGCAAAACAGCATTATGATAAAAACAACTGAGAGGTATCAAATGCAATCCATAAAATAGATTTACATACCACAGTGAGATTACATTAGATTCTGTGGAAGTCTGTTACAAAAGTAGTACACATGTTTTTGACATGTTCAACACCTTGTATGCACATAACTAGCTAATGGTAGCAAATAACATTAAGGAAAATTATAAAAAATCAATAAAAAAGGAACGATATAATAGATTGAAAAAAAGAAATCTGATCTCATGGAAAGGGGATAATTTATAGATTCATGGAGTGAATATTTAATTATGAATGAAGGAACTAAAATATAAGGTTGACATGATGAAATAGCACTATACTAAGAAGCAAGATTTGATATCAAATATGATTCATTTCTATTAACATTTTTGCAGTTTTAAAATTTTACTTTACTTTTGTGCTAACCACTGGAATTATATTTCTATTTGAACAGAGGTGCATTAAGTTATGCAGGATAAAATTGTTTCAAAATCAAGAGTCCAGGAGGCTGCAACCTACTTTACCACACTCCTAATATATGAAATAAAACTTTCAACAGTATTCGAAAGTTTACAAAACCAGAAACACATAGAATTTCTTAATTATCTTGAAATAACTGTGAAATGATTCTAAGGTACCTGCTTTAATGATCCATATATTTGACTCAGAGATGGAACTTAGAGGTGATTTTATGAATTTGTTCAAAACTTATACATTGCTTTAATAATGCATTTTTAGATTGAAACACGTTTAAGTAATAGACATTTTTAATTAATAGTTTCCAATGCCACATTCCTTATTTGTTTAGGAATTTGAAATTTTCTATTAAACATATCCTACTAAGATACAGTATTAATATACCTCATAGTACACATATAATTTAATAGAAGTTTTAAGTGCATTGAAAAAACTTACTTAACTATAGTGCAGCCATTAGAAATTTGGTATTCAAATATCCCAAATATTCAGAACTGAATTGATAGTGTCAGAATAGTGAATAAAAGAAAAAACAGGCAAAAATATTGACTAAAAACAATATGAAATCAAAGTATGCTAATAAGCTTTCTCAGGCAACATATGCAACAAGGAGAAAAGAAATTAAAAATAGAAACCTGCATAATATAAATTTTGAAATGTTATGAAATACAAATTCAATACCCCCACACACATATACAGTACATATACTGTATAGAACTATATTTGAAAATAAAACAATAAAATTATCTCAAAGGGATTTAAGAATTATAACTTATCTTATAGAACCCTGTTAAACCTGAGAAAAATATAGCACACTAGCTGACATGGCATGCACATTTCAAAGGCAATGGTTAATGCTGAGTCTAATTCATTTCTGACTATCAATAGTTGGGCACATTCAATTGCTCTTAATTATCTTTTGCCTGATTTTGCATACCACAATGCAAAACCTGATAGCCTTGTGTGTGAGGGTTGATATAATGAAAAGTTGAAAATGTTTATTGTTTCATTGCAGAAACAAAATTGCATTCAGCAGTATTCAGAAGCTTCGATATATTCTTTTCTTCTTAAATTTAATTATTTTCCTGTCCTGAAGATTCATTTATGTCATTTATCATACTGTGTTATGAATTAAAACTAATTTTCTATAATTACTGATGATCCAAATAAATAGGAATTGAAAGGCAGCTTTTAAAATGAAAATGAATTAGCAGATTCACTCCAACAGTAATTCTGTTATTCTGATATTGAAATGTTTAAGCAATGTTATTATGGCATAGCAATTCAGTATTATTAGTTTTGAAAGCTACAAGTCCAATGCATGGTGAAAATTAATAGATATTAGTCAGTTTTCTTATTTGGAGATGAAGTCTAAAAAAATTCTTTCACAAAGGTTCTGCTGCTTCTTTAAAAAGGATTTCAGCATCAAATGTTTGAAAACAGCAATGGGGCTGACTAAGAAGATGCAAGGAAGAATATATATTTCATCTCAGAGGACAGATATCTCATAAGCATGTTTTCAAGATGGAAACTAATTATCAAGAAAAATGCATATGACATATCAATGAGGATGACCCAAAAAGGTTCACAGTATAAGAAGCAAAAGTCCACAGTCAGTACAGAATAGTCCATATTTATATCAACTGCTTTTCAGAGCTTGCTGTAATATAAATATAATAATATAAAACACTTCACTCATTAAACTGTTAATGAAAGTGTACAGTAGGTAGATAGGTCATGAGATATGCTCATGATTTCTAAAATTGGTCCTAAATTATTATTTTCTTAGAGATAGAAATTACATTGTTTTGTGTAAACTACTATTTAGTGATGTATTTCTAAATGAAATCTCTTAACAAATTAACACCAAGGTTTACAAATGCTGCTACAGAATGTCATCATAGCAAAATTTAAAAATAATTAACTGACGGTATTTATTCACAGGTACCTTGGGATTATTCCCAATGTAAAGTAATAGATTTAATTACCATAATTTGTTTTCCGTGGTTACTGGAAGTATATAGGGACACATCAGGGTGATTGGCTTCTTTTGAAATTTAGAACTTTGAAGATCAATATAACAGTTGGAAACCTTCTCCAGATTGGTAAAAATGTGTGCAGGAAAATTGGTGCAACTTTGCCCCAAATGACCTGTCAAGAAGTCCCTCAACAGATGTGAGGATGTGGACTGAAAACTGATTGTTGTTTTTATCTGAAGAAGTGCATTATGTGAATCTGAAAGGCTATATTTAACAGAGTAACTCAAAAGTCAGTGATTTCAGTTTTATTTAACTATGGTGATAAACCATAATATGATCATAGGTCAAACCATAATATATGGATATTTATTTTAAAAAAATTCTGAACACAATGTAATATCTCTACAGCTGCCAACTTCTGGTTTCCAGTAACAAAAGATACTCTATGTTCAGACATTCCAACCTGAAGTTTAACTATTTGTAAGAGTGCAAAAATAAATGAGGAATAGAGATAGAATAATCTCTATTGAAGTAAATCAGATGCTATTAGTATTTTCACTATATGATTAGCATTTTTTCATGAGATTAAAAATGAGAAATGTTTTTATTTCATTTGTGAAGATAACAGCCTATACCCATTAATTGTACCATAGTAATTATCCTAGTTTTATTGGTAAATTCACAAAGGATTATTAGAAATATATTAAATATACTTTATATTTAAAAGTTTATGATATATATTGTGAAGGTCAGCTTCAGCAAATAGATTAACTGGTATAAGAAGGATAGATACCTGTTCTGCTTCCTCTACCAAAGTCTTTTATTTTATTTGTAATACCTCATTAGATGAGATGAGGTTGGTTGAAACAATACAAGTAATTATTTCTCAAACAAATATTCAGTGCTGGTCGTCTTTTATTAACAGTCTCTTTTATCATTATGTTATTTCTTGTTTGTGGGGAAAGGGACAATGTAATATTGCTGCCAGTAAGAGAAACGGTTTAGGGATTTCTACCAACAGCTATATCATATATGGAGTTTTCTTCAAACTATAAATGCATATGAAAAAATCCTTGCATTGAATCATTACATGAGTCACAAGTTAAGTTCAGTTAAAGGGGAGTTTGTACCATTCTCCTGTTGATATTTTGATATAATAGATTATAAAATCAATAATCAGAAATTTTCTGTTTATTGGAAAAAAGGAACTGGATGCATCAGACATAACTATTGATAATCAGCTGGTGTAGGAAGCTATACACCACTCTAATGCCTGTACTTTCTATTTAGTGCATTCAGACTTGCTATTTTTTTCATCAAGGTGAAGAGCACATTTGCAGTTCCAAGTTTCTCATCTTTCCTTTCAGCTAGTTTATGTTTATAGTGCTATTTCAGTCTCCTGAATTTAGATTACAATATTGAAAATGCTTGTCTTTTGTCAAACTGACATAAATATTTATTTATCCACTTACTTAGAGTTTATCCATTGCTCAAGACAGTTTTCTCTAGGAAATTTATAAAAATAAAACCTTAAAGTTTAATAACTCAGCAAGCACTAAAAAGTGAAAAAGCAATATAAAGTTTCATCAGTGAACAAAGCAACATTTAGCAAAAAAAAGCCAAAACCCCCTTAAAAGTTCACTCCATAATTAAAAGGCCATTAAGTAAATTATCTTTTAGTTTTGTTCAGTCTGAAAGGTTTTTTTTCCAATATTATAGTTCAAGTTCAGATTTGCATTAGTTCTACATCTGAAAATAAAACATTTAAATCAATCATGATGTTATCATTTTTTTCAAATAAAAACTGAATTGTATCCCTATGTATCTTTGAATTTTGTTTTGATATTTTTGTAAAAATAAGTGCTTTCCCTGCTTCCAGATTCATTGTTTACTGGTAAACATAAGGAGAATGATTGGTTTAACCAGGTTGTTGGTACATTGTGCAGTGTTGCACATTAGCTTCTGTGATGCTGCATAGCACGTCATCATTAAAATGGTAAAGCAAAGAGTCATATAATTTGAAAATATTGAAAAAGTGATATATGTCGACAAATTTAATTTATTTGTAAATTGATTGATTGATTAAATATTTATGCCACCCATCTTTCCTTTAAGGTGACTCTGGGCAATTTACAGATTATATCAAGATAAATAGAAAAGTAATTAAAATATTAAAACTATGTAGTTTAAAATTTTAAAACTATACAAAAGCCCAGGACAGGAACAGATGGCATAGAAATGAGATCTTATCCCATCAACCAGTGTGAGTGTCCCTGTCAGGGCCCAAAGCACTAAGTTTTAATACCCTTCTAGAAGAGTGGGAGCAGTTCTCATCTGGGTGGTACAGTGTTCCACAGGGATGGGGTCACAACAAAAATGGCTCTTTTCCTTAACCCCACCCACCTGAATTCCTAGCAAATGAGATCCAGATCAGGCATGTTCTACTGACACGAGTGGCTAGTCCTATTGGAGTGAGACAGCTCCTCAGATACCCTGGACTCATGCCATATAGGATTTTAAAGGTAATAACCAACACCTTGATTGAAACCCAGAAGCGAACTGGTAACCAATGCAGTTTGTACAAAATCAGTGTTACATTAGCCACCTTAGGGACTCCCAGACCTCTGCACACAACTGCATTCTGCACCAGCTGTAGCTTCCAATTCCAGAATAGCCCCATGTTGAGCACATTGCCGTAATTCAACCAAGAGATAACTAGGGAATGAGTGACCATGCACAGGGCTTCATAATTGAGGTAAGAGTGCAACTGGTGTGGAACACAAAGTTGAACAAAGGCCCTCCTATTCATGACTGGCACTACACTTCTAGCAAGACCTCTCAGATTGCGCACTGGTCCTGACCTCTGTAGCCTCTAAGCACTGAGAAAATACATGGCATTGCTTGGATCACCAGGGCTGGAGATGTAAAGTTGCATGTCGTCATCATCCTGATGATATCTCATTTCATAGTGTGCATAATCCTTCAATAATCAACATAGTTACTTTTCATGTTTCAGAATATTGTTTCTCATTTGTATGTAGATTTCCCCAACCCTTTCCCAGTTCTTAAGATAATTATTCTTAACTAGAATTCATCTGTAGAAAAATCAACTATTTAGACAGTTTTTCAAGGCATGGTTTCTGATGAGTTAATAGGAAACCATGATTTAATTAAATTCAAGCAGAAAATAATGGATTATGGATGTAGGGCAGAGTTCCCCAACCTTTCTGGCTTTCAGATTGGTGGGGGTGGAGGGAGAAGGGATGGTTCCATTCTCACAAGTGAGGATGCATACATGTGCATGTGACCACCTGCAGCCTGATTCTAAACAGCTCATGGCCAGATAGTGGGCTATGGGCTGTGGGCTGTGGATCCCTAAAGTAAGGAAAGTAAAGAGAATACATATGCACAATGTGTGAGACCCTGTTTTCCACAATGAAAATCTACTCATTCTGGAATGGAAATAGTTTGGCTTTTAAGAATGGGTAAAGCTTGTCTTTTAACTTGTATCTTTTGGACAGAAAGCAGTTACCTTTCATTTTTAGGCAAAAGCTTCATGTCAGCAGGTAAATTTAAGAAATTTATTTTAATATGTATAGCTGTAGGTCATGTACACTAGTAGATACTTCACATAGTAGTAGAACTGATTTTTGGCTGTATGTCAGGACAATAGACATCAGAAAGCAAACGACTGACTAGGAAAAGCTGATACAGTATTTTGTTCTCTAGATCCTGAACAACTCAAAAGTGATAAAATGTAATTCCCCCCAAATCAGGATATAGTAGCAAAGAAAATGAGTCATGCTTTTATGAGGTAATTATTAAATGGTTATTATTGATAAACCTTTCCTCCATTGATGTTTCAGTGCATCAGCCATTATCTGAATGCTTTATCTGTAATAGCTGTTGCAAGATAATTGCATTTATCAGGAGATCAATTTTCATGTGAAATTGGGCTTTTAAGCTAGTTTAACTATTTTGGTTGTAGTAAAAACTAGCTTACATGTATACTGTATTTTAATGTCCTTGCTTATACTTTCTAGCTTAAGACATTTTACAAGCAGTACCTGCTTTTTCTATCCTTGACATTTTTATCCCCATGAATATCTAATTTCTTAAAAGCTATATTCTTAGCCTAATGTGACATTATTGTGCTTAGCTGTATATACAGGTAAGATATTTCTAAGACATTTCTTGATAGTAGTGTTATTAGTCTCTTGAGTGATCTTATAATATTTGTTGTTCTGTATTCCTTTTATGTCTTTTATACGGCTGTACACCGCTCTGGGTCCCTTCGGGGAGAAGGGCGGTATAAAAATCCAATAAAATAAAAAAATAATAATAATAAGCAAACACCTAGTTTTAGAAGATTAAAATAACCATTGCAGGTTTTGCTATTTTCATGTATTTATGTAAGATGACTCATGCAGCTGGGTGATTTTCAAGATAAATTCCAGTTTAGTTTCAGATTTAATTGTAGTACAGAAATTGTCTAATATACTCCATATTCGTGTTATTTTTTTTCTGAACTTCTAAACTACTTTCACTATCTTTGAGGTGATGACAACTTTCTGGTTGGCTATCTGATTGAGCTGAATTAAATTCCATGTTACTGAATATGATGTGTTCCATGTACATCCAGAAATTCCAGAAATAGGACCAGAGATATGGAAAGAACTCTGATTCATTCCTTCATTTCCCTAATCCTTTTGGAACAGGGTAAAAAACAACATAGATTAATAAACTAAGACACTCTTCTTTTTTTTCTTTTAGCAACCCTATAATTTCTTGCTTTGGGGTAAGGTCGGGGTAACTTATTGGAGCTGAGTGTTTACTGGCCAATTGCCCCCCCTCAACACCTATGTGGAGTTCACAGCAGTAGAAAAATATCTGCCACTACCTAGGATTGAACTCACAGCCTCCTGAGAGAGGCAAGAGCTCCACCTCTAGGCAGCACACTGCTCAAAATGCTCTAAATATTTTTACTATTATTATTATTACTTGTGGGCAGTTTGCCCATTTAAATGTTCCACATAGGTGTACATCTATTTTTACCTGCTGCACCAGTGTATTTTTGATTTCAACATTGCCCCTGAAGGCCAACTAACTCAGATTATCTGATATACAAACTACAATCCTACCCTGTCCTAGTTTCCCATTTTCCCCCTCATTGGGCTTTGGGCTTTTATTAATTATATTTGGGGTTAGATTTTTAAATTTTAAAGCTTCTTAAATTTGTATCGGCCTTATTTAATATTTCATTTTTAGCTTTTGTATATACATATTTTAATGGCTGTTCACTGCCCTGAGTCCTTTGGGAGGAAGGCGGTATATAAATGTAATAAAATTAAATTAAATTAAATTAAATTCCCATCTGGGTTGTTGCGATTTGTTATTCATACGACTGGTTTTCAATTGAATCAGTTAGCTGACTTTTAAAGTGGGGCAGGTGATTTTCTTTTCCTTTTATCCATCCTTATCATTCTTTTTCATCCTCAGCAGTTAGTGATTTTCTTCCACTAGGTTGCTCCAGACAGAAAAGGGATAACAAATAGTAGAAGCTGGCATATTTTCAATATGGAAGTTCTAGCTTTAAATCTGTTGTGCCCTGTCCCCCGGCAGCCCAGTTTCCAAAGTCAGATGACAAGGGCCAGGGCTGCAGCTTCCCTCCCTGACTTTACCAGGCCCGGCTGCTGTTCCACCTCTCCCCCCCCCCGTTTTCCCAGCAGCAGAAAGTGCAGCGGGGGAGAAGCTGGGCCTGCTGCCAGCAAAGCGACAAGCCCGCAGGGGGGAGTGGAGCTTGGCTTGGGGCCAGAGGCTTCAAGGGAAGAAACCTTGCCTAAGGAAAATCCCCACAGTCAGGTGGAGCTGCTGACAGAATATTCTTGACTCTTCTGCCTTGCCAATTTCGAACTGACCTTGGTTTGTTTTGACTATGCCCTTGTCATGTAGCTTGTGTGTGTGCTGTTTGAAACTGAACACTGGCCTCATTATCCTTGACTGGATGCTAACAGGGACTGGAGTGTAGCTTAGACAAGTTTATCTAGAGCTAACAACTTCTTGGCCACCGGCTAACCCCAGTGCTGAGCCGGATCAGAACAAAACCCTAACATCTCCAAGTTGGGTAAATCATTAAAATCCTTGTTCCAGATTCTAAGAGGCTGCTGTTTGCATTCTGTTCCCAATATGTGTATTTTGGTTTGTATAATCCTTGTTTTAAAGAATCATTCTGAGTTACAAAGCACCAGAGGTGTAGAAAAGAAAATTGTATATTTGCACAAAATGTATTTTAATAATTCGTCAATTTATAGAACAGGCATATTACTTTGGCAGTTGAGCACAATTTGTAAGAACAACAAATATACAACAATACGTGGATTTTTTTAAATCTGGTTTAACTATTTAGTAGCAAGTTTTCTATCAGTATTTCATTTAACTTTTTTAACTAGCATAACTTTTTAAATGATTGCAAGAGAGAAAGAGAGAGAAAGAAAGAAAGAAAAAGACACACACACACACACAGAGAGAGAGAGAGAGAGAGAGACAAAGAGGGGTAATTAGGCAACAGCTACTTCACATCTTTGTTTTAAGGGGGTCAGATGCCATTTTATTACTGCAGCACAGAATTAAACACAAATTGTGTATATTGTTAGCACAATAATGAAAAAGCTTCTAAAGATAGATTTAGAATTTATTTTGCTACACCAGGATTAGCACTAGTGCTAGTGCTAGCTATGGATAACTAGCACTGCCATATATTTCAAATACTTCATCCAAATACTTTGGATATGATGTATAGTGGAATGCGATATTCCCATGATACCAATGAATAGAACTACGGCATTAGATCTTTGAATGTGGGCTATATAATAAGATTTGAAAGACTTGAAAATATCTTTCAGTCTGTTATAATTCTCTATCTTATTGATATGATAAAAATATCATAACTCAGAAGATATGGGTTTATTTATTTATTTATTTTATTTATTTATTAAAACTTCTATACCGCCCTTTTCCCCGAAGGGACCCAGGGCGGTCAGCCATATAAAAACAACATATAACAAAAAATAGAACAATAATACAAAAGACATAGTTAAAATCAGCTAAAAGAAGATAATGACAATGGCTAGAATCAAATCAATAAAA
>JANHFO010003031.1:63135-74087 GCA_032468095.1 Pareas carinatus | reverse complement strand
AGAAAGTGTGGATTAAAAAGAGCATATATATCATTTTTATTTCAAGAAAGCACCCAGTACAAATGGAAATTCCATCATACAAATATAGTGTAAAGCTAGTGTTTTTGCTATTATTTTACTAAAACATCAAATTATTTCATCTTTTTAAAGCTAGATTAGAAGCATGATTGCAAAGAAAAACAAAGCTTTAAACACAATAATTGATTGACTTATTTCAGTTCACAGAACTCAGTTTTTATATTGGTCTGTACATCAAAGTTTAAACACTATACCTTTTCTTCCCACCTATTAGACTATGAGGAGGCTGAAAAATTAATGCAAGGAGAGTAGACACCAACAATTAAGAGAGAAGTCAACTCTAGTGGCAACGTATCCTATGAATGGCAACCCAGCCAGAGGGAAGAAGCACTTGAGAAATAATTTCTAATCATTTCAAATGCAGTCTAGCCTAATAAACTACTTAGAAACAAGAAATAGAAATTTGTCTTATTTGCAAGCTTATTAATTTTCCCTCCACATCAGCATTCTGAAGGCAAGCTGTTCCATTGGTTGATTGTTCTCACTGTTAGAAAATGTCTTCTTATTTCTAGGCTGAATCTCTCCCTGATCAGTTTCCAACCATTCCTTGTGTGGCCTTCAGTTGGTTTGAAAAATTGGTTGACCCCCTCCTCTTTGTGGCAGCCCCTCAAATATTGGAACGCAGCTATCATGTCACCCCTGGTCCTTCTCTTTACTGGACTAGCCATGCCCAGTTCTTGCAACCATTCTTCATAAGTTTTAGTTTCCAGACCCCTAATCATCTCTGCTGCTCTTCTCTGTACTCTTTCTAGGGTCTCAACATCTTTTTTATAGAGTGTTGACCAAAACTGGATGCAGTATTCTAGATGTGGTCTTACTAAAGCAATATAAAGTGATGTTAGTACCTCATGTGATCTTGATTCGATCCCTCTGTTAATGTAACTTAGGACTGCATTGACTTTTTTGGCTGCTGCTGCACACTGCTAGCTCATATTTAATTGATTGTCTACTAGAACTCCAAGATCCTTCTCACAGTTACTGCTATTCAGCAACTATTTGATCATTACAAATATAACAAATTGAAATCAAGTCTGAGCATCTTGAATAGATGCACTATAAACGTCAAGAGTTGCAATGAATTATAGTGTGATAGCTTCCTTTTCATTGTTTTGCTTCATTATAAAGTATATAAATTACTGGCCACCTGAAATCTTCCATTTTAAAATGTGACATTTTGATTGTAAATTTGATGACTTCAGGTTTTCTTAGATAAGACTGAATCTCCAGATGAAAGTTATAATTTCAATTCTGGTCTTAAAATAGATTCTGGACATAGCAATCTTGGATGCCCGAATAGATGAATTATGCCAGAAATTAGATAAGGTGGTTACATCCCTGTAATAAATCCAGCGTTCTTCTGGTCCATCTGTTAGTTAATAGGAGAAGCATTTTTGTGGTCTTCAACAGTCCTTACTGGCAAAATTAGCATTTGGTCTTTTGTCTAATACAAAACAAAACCCTAAAGAATTATTCAAACCATGCCTGGAAATGTCTTAGGCAGAATTCTGGTTGAAAGCATAAAAGAAAAGAAGAAAACTTTGAGAAGTACTGTGCATTATACTGAGTAGTACATGTGCAGATTAGACTTTTGCTATTTAGTGAATTAATATATACTGTGTAAATAAAGAAGAAATGTATGAATCTGAGAAAGAAGGTTGATTGCATGTTTCTTGATTTAGAGAAAATGTATGATAAAGCATATACAAGAATAAATATTGAGCAAGGAATAAATCAATAACGTGTTTGATCCTTTGGTTGTTTAATGTATTCATGGATATATTTTTAAGGTTTGTTTATGGTGAAATGTGTTCGTTAAGAGTTTCTGTGTGCAAATATATTTATTATTAAATATTGACATAGGACATAAATTTGAAGATGTATATATCAAAGATCAAGATTGCTGTGTTTGAATTTGAAAATGAAGCAAACATTTGCAAATTAGAACACATAAATGAATGTGAATCTTTTGGTGGAATGTTTACCAAAGATAGAAAATAAGCAAAAAATGTAAGCTGTGTAAATATAGTAGAAAGGCAATACTATAGTCTACTGTGATGAATAAACATAAGAACTAGTTCACAGACCAATGGAGATTCAAACAACAGCCACTTGTAACTTTTCCATTATTAGCAAAGACACATATCCCTTTAGAGAATCAGAATCCACCTTTAAGTTATCTGGGGATCTATTGGTATAAAACATGCCATCTACCTGAATAAATCTTGTTAAAGAGAATATAATAATTCTGCTTGGAAAATTATCACTTGAGTTTCCAAATTGTCTAACAGAATGTCTCAAGAAATAAATGAAAGCAGTTGCATGATTCTTCTCATTTTCTTATATGTATACAACAATTGAGTATGTTGGGGAAACGAAACAATTAGAAGACTGTTGTGGAAATAGGTTGCATATGCAAAAATCAATGTGTGTGGAGGAAAAATATAGTCAAGAAAGAATTGCTAATAAAAGAAAATCAACAATACAGGAGAAATGGATTGAATTGATATATTCATAATGATGGAATGAAAGAGCATTGAATTATAACAAATAAATAATGGAAGAATGTACAAGTTTAGAAGAAGAAGAAGCCTGTGAAAGTGGATAAAGTCGACAAACTCTTCAGAAACAGAGATGTGAGACCTTAAAAAAATAAGAGGCATTTTATGAATCAATATAGACATGAGGGAAACAAGAACTGTTTGCAAAACATTGCGGATAGCTATGTGAATAGTGTTGATATAAACTATATTTAATTATATTTCCTTTTCTGATCTCCTGTCTAATATTTTTTACTCATTTCTCTTTTTCTCTACTTACATGAAAAAGATAATAGCATGATTTTATCTAATAAACTATGTATCTCTCTGAGATTACTTAAGGTCTTACTTATACGTTGTGTTTTTCATCAACTCTAAAAGATGTCTAAAAAAGGTAAGTGCTCCAGAAGGGCAGTTCAATCTGTCAGCAAAAAATCTAAAGGTTAGCAGATAATGAATTGAGAAAATATCTTCCTAATCCTTATGAAAAACCTTGTGAAGCAAATTGATAAACTAAAGTATATCATGTAATATATCGTATTAAACTACTAGAAACAACCATTCTTAGCACTAGACTTATACTCATTTTCTTATGCTACACCTATCTTCCCTAATTTGAAAGCCATCCATTGTGTTGACATCAACTCCCAGAGTTCTATGGACAGCATCACAGTAGTAGCAAATTTTAGAAGTTAAAATCTGGAGGGAATATTTCAGTTGGGTGAATGCTGCCCTATCAAGACCCACCAAGTCCCCAGAGACTGGAACTGTACCTTGACAGCAACATTATTCAGAGATGTAGATGTGATTATCAATATTCTTTACCTAATGCTTCATCTAATTCTTACAAATGAATTGCCAAAGTAGTTCATGTAGATTTTAAGCAGAACTACAGAGATAGTATAGCCCTAAAGTAACCCACAGAGTGGGCTTTATTTCTCTACTCTTGTGCAAACAAGGACAGTATTTTTCAAACAGTATTTCTTTTAATTTTATAAAACCAATACCTATTTTCAGGTCATACAATGTTAAAGAAAAAAATTTCTGAGTCTGAAATCTATTCAACACAAATTCAGCTCATATTGTCCTATAATACTATTAAATATTTTGAGTTGATTTGGGGTGGCAGTGTAATACCAATATTCTAGTGCATGTCACAAGTGCCAATATCTTTCTAAGCAGAGTTACAGGTATACAAATAGCAATATAAAGCAGTTTATATGTTCAACATGCATGGATTCAGCGTGTGTATATAGGTATGTAGTTGTAATAATGCATTTTTAGTTTGTTTGCTTTTTCATTGTCTTAAGTTGCTTCTCATTTTCAGAGGATCTTTCTGTAAAAGAAATAGTTTATGAATGATAATGTTAGATCTGAAATCTCTTCTAGCTTTCACACTGTTCTGATTGCCAAGGATGAATACAACTAATGGGGGGTATTTGTAATGGGAGCTCAAATCCAAAAATAAAATCCTGCAGAGGAAACAGTAAAGAACAGTAAAATACACAGCCACTTCTATGAAATTTGAAATGAATGCAAAGTAGGCATTGTTGATTTGAAACCCATAATTATTACCAGAGTGAGACTGTTTTTTCTCTCTCAGTCCATGTATGCATAAACTTCGCATCTTCCAGTTAAATAAAATCTGTCCTGCAGAACATGCTGCGTAAGTTACAGGAACAGCAGTGCTGAGTGCACTTCAGAGTTGCTTTGAATACTATCTAGAGAGCTGCTACACATCACTTAAATCCATTAAGCAAGGCATTCTGAAAAAAGAGCCTTATATGTAGAACACATCAGCTGCCCTATTATGGGAAGCCCACTTGTTTAGAAGGAAGCATGTGTTGGTGATTCTGCGCAGATCCTGGAATTTGAAATATCTTGGGGCCTCAACAGAGCTCTGGCATCAGTTACAGTGTCAGCTTAGCCGAAGTTAGAATCATGTTTTTCCCTATGCTGGATCCGTATCTGAGAGGAAGCTGCCTCTGTGTTGAATTCAGTAAAGGAATACTAAGGAGATAAATAGATTTTTGTTTATAATTCTGAGACTGGTGGAGTAGCAGTTTCATTCTGCAACAACCAGCACTGTTTTGTTGTTTTAAATGGCACCCGAACATTGGATATAGCATTCTAAGAAAGTCTTCACTAGGCATCTGCTGTGGACTTCTGATGCTTACATGCTGTGGTATGAGGAAGATGAAGAATGTAAGTACAACCTGATAATAATTTTGTTGGAGAGGACCAGAAAGATCGTTTAACAGCATGCATTCTTGAATATTTTATTTCCAATGAGTCAAAAGAAAAGTGTCTGGAAAGCAAGAACTAGTACCTGAATTTTATTTGTGATCAAATCCATTATATTGACATACAGAGAGCAATAGAAATAGATTGCTCTTGTCTCTGATCACAAATGCAAAAGATTCTTAGGCAAAGAAAAGCGATGTGCATAAAATTGATTTTTCATTATTGTTTTAATATTCTATTCAGAATTCAAAGAACTAATCAGATGCTTTGAAGCATAATGACATATGCTGCTTCACTGCTTTGATTGATGAGATTTTGCTCATAATTTGCATCAAAATAGTTAAACTGTCACCACACCTTTTTTTCCCTCACATTCCCCATACCTGAAATCTATCATTGCCTGTATATCATGTTGCTCTCTGTGCTTATAAGTTTATTATCAGGCTTAAAAAATAATAATGCAAATAAAGATAGATTTAATAATTTGTAGGAAAAATAGATTTGATTTCATAAAATGTATGAATGTAATCTATTTATACTGATAGAGCGGGATACTGGTACCTGGTAAAAGAAGTAAGATTTTTAAATATATATCTTCTTTTTCCTCTTTTTCCGGCAGACCTGCAGAAATTCATTGTACTAAAATAAATCAAGGTTTATGTGTGGGGCACTTTGTTTCGGAGTAACTGAAATGGACTTGAAGTTCATAGAGTGAACAAGCTTCCTCTGAAATTTTTAACAAGGCTTTTCTTCTACCATGTTCTTTGCTTTTTATTTATCATTCCACAAAAGCACTTGGCATGGTGCATCAGATTCAATAATTATAGACTTAAATATTTCAGTGTGGCTTTGGAGGATTAAAGATGAAATGGCTAAGATCGGAATAACATTCCTGCCTCATGTATTCAGTAATAAATAGTTATAAACAAAACTGACTCATTTCATATAAGCATGTTTTAATTTGGATGATGTCTTAATACATATATTTGCATGCATGAAAGATTGTCCATCAGGTGAAGAGTGTGTGTGTGACCTATGAACTCAGTTGCCTTGTATTTAGCCATATTTTACAGTAGAACAGAGGTAATATGGAACTTTTAGCTTTTAGCACAATATCTTACAAAATATTAATTATTATTGCTGTTGACTTTGCTTTGGACTAATTAAGGCAAGTGAGCTTTTGTCCAAGACAGAAGTCATTTCTAGTAGAAAGTATCTGATACTTGGTCCTATTGATACTCACTTTCACAATATGTTTTACACAGCTAAACTTTTCTCATTTGACTGAATTTTAACAGACAACTTTTATTATATAATCTGGTTATATTTTATATTATTTTGTATTTAGCTGTGACTTGTACAACTTTCTGTTTTATAACTGGTTTTCATTATGGTATATTATATTGTTATATTGCTGTTATTTTGCATGCAACTTTATAAACTTAAAATGAAAGCATTTATATATGCTTTTAAAATAAATGCCTGGGGGGTGGGGATCACGGTTTGCAGTTATTCTTTATGCATGAAAACATTCAGGGCTACCAAAAAAATGTATGTTTTACTGACTGCCTAAATCAGTGTCTGTTCTACAGTGACAGGTGGTCTGGGACCCATTATACAGAATACAGAGTAGCAGAGTTTTGAATCTTCTAGTCCGAATGCCTGCTCAAGCAGGAGACCTTATATTATTCCAGGCAAATGGCTGTTCAATCTCTTCTTAAAAGCCTCCAGTGATGGAGATCCCACAACTAAATGAAGTCTTACATATTCTATACGTGACTAGGATCAGAATATTTTTTTACCAAAATTATTCAAACATATTGTATGCTTGTGTGTTCATTTATCCCTTCCTCTCCCCCTCATCCTATATGGGTGTCATCCATAAACCAAATTTATTTCTGTAACCCTCCTTTATTTTATAAAATAGGCAGAGGGACACGAGCAAAAACGGCTTTAGCCTCCAAATTTAATCTTAAAAATAAAACCTTATTTTTTTGCACAACACTAAGAGTATTAAGGGAAAAAGAGAATTAAGGCATAAGCAGTAGAATTAATATTCACATTTTAATATAAACTACATACATGTGAAATATTGTGATTAAAAACCCCTGCATTTATTATACAATTCGGTATATGACTACTTAGAAATGCAGCTAAATTCCAGTGGGCTTACATTTTATTTGGTATGTTTTATAGCAGTTTTCAGAGAACTGAAAACAGGAATTCAGCATTCTTATACTTTAGTTTTAAATGCTAAAATCTGCTTTGATTAAACTGTTGGAGGAAGTCAGCTAATGGAGGCAATGTTGCTATTTCTCAGTGTTGAATAAGCCATTTAAAGACCGAGCCAAAACACAAAGAGAAGGAATAATGATGGCCTTGGCTTATTTTTTTGCTCAGTATAGTCAGCTTTTGAATGGATTCTGAACAAGGTAACAGTTTGCCTACCCAGAAAGCACTGCCATTGTCTTTGGAGACTTCATGTTCTTATCATAGCAGCTGGCTTATAGTGGAGTATTTTCTTGTGAAGGTCACGGCTTCAGTGTAGAGGGAAAAAAAGATTTCCTCACTGAATCCAACTAAGTATAAGCTTTTCATAAAAACATTTTTCGCAGATACCTATTAGCCTGCTGACCTGCCTAGCGCATTGCTCATTGATGATAAATTAAAAACCTTCTATTGCAGAGAAGCTTGGTTGATGTTGTTGTGGGTCTTTTCCCCCTGCTCCTTTGTTTGAGCTCATAGCTGCTAATGGATGTTATTTTATTCAAAAGAACAATACTATTGGTAGAACACTGACCTTTTTAAAAGTTGTAACATGTTATTTAAGAAAATCTATCTGTTAAAAATACAAGCAGTGATTACTTAATATATTATTTAGAACCATGTAGTCATTATGATTACTTGGAAAATTACTTCTCTCCACTGCGTTTTAGAAGTTCTAAACTTCTCAGCAGCATACAATATAGACTTAATATATTTGCAAGATTGGATTCATAACTACTATACATGGGATAAAACCTCTTCACACAACAGCATATACCTTGTTTATCAAGTACTAAAAAGATGTTGATAAATGTTCTACAAACATATAATCACAGAACTGGAAATGGGCTATCAATCCTGTTCAATATATTCTTTCTTTGTAACAAAAATATGTATAAATGTAGAATACTGACATGCTGAAATAATAACTGAAATATTTTAGGTAATCTGTAGTACCTCTAATTTCCATATATCTATACATGATGTGATTGCAACCTGAAACAAAAATTCACAGATTCTTTAGAATTTTCAAATTAAACCAGTAATTTGCTTAAAAACTCTTTGTATAATTGATGTTATATCCAAACTTTAAAGATTGACTGAAAATAGTACTTTAAAATTGCCCATAATATTTTGTGAAATGGTTTTCTAAATTTTCCTGAACTGATTTCAGATTTCAAAATTTAAAGGGAAAACTTTGAAAAAATGTTTTAGAAAATATATTCACACCAAGTTTTTTTTAAAAAAATAGTGAAAATATTATGCAAAATAGTTAATTGAAACAATCATTTTATGGCTTTCCTTTGTTTCTTTTCTAAATGGAAAAGAAGTATGAAGTTTCCACCCTATAACATGCAATATAATAATATAAGAATTTTCCACCCTTATAAAATATTAACATAAAATAAATTCACATGCATTCTAATATTTTCTTATGTTTTATGCTTAAGAATACTTAGATATTTATAGCTATCAGGCGTGTTAATATAATAGATGCAGTATTTACTAAAAGTGAAAGTCAGAAATGTTATTAGAAAACACATATATTTGCATTCATTATTTTACCTTAACCTAGTATAGAAACAGCATTAATCTGGCATTATAAAGTGACATAAATTTGGGAGAATAACAGAATGACAGATATTCAATCCAATACTCTTTAATAAAATGGGTAGTGTTAAAATCTAAATGATATGATGTTAATTTTCTTTTTATCATTCTATAAGTAACTATTAACTGGAATTAATTCTCTGTTTCTCAATTTGTAAATAACTATGTATAGAAGTGTTATTTTTTGTCATAATTATCTACTTTTCATCTACTTTTTTCTGTGTGCAATATAAAGAAGAACATGTTAAACAAACTAGGTCATTATAAAATTATATTAATCAGATGAGATATAATTAGAGAAGGTATCAAAACTATAGATTCTTTTTGTGTAAAATATATTTGATGCATCAAACTAAAAATCAAAAGTATTGCACATATAAGATAGTTGACATAATAATGTAACTTTAGTATTTAGTATTTCAAAATTTCAAAATTTTCTAGTTGTTTGAAAAACTCTTTCTTGATCTTTCATTAGTAAGGAGATAATGTCAAACATCATCTATCAGCATTTATTACAATGAATAAGATACAGATTTCTCTTTCCAATTCTGTTTAATAGCCATTTTGGTCATATCTAATGTGCCCACTTCCAAAATTCACAGTTCTTGGTGTTTTGATATATTCCAAATATTTGGGATAAAGAAATTTTAGAAGTAAAATAAATGGTGCTTTCATCCACTTTTCTGATTTTGTATTTGAGAAAGATGACTTAGATATACATAAATAATATCTAAATTTAGGGCCCTTTCGATTTATATTGCCATATGTTTTAAAATAACATGTCATATTTCAAATATTACTTATTTTAATAGGTTCTGTATTCAACATGATAAAAAATATTCATTTTTTCCAAAGGTCAAATATGGTATGAAGAAAGATAGGAACATGCCCATTTCTTCTGCCCAGCTGGTGTTTTTTATGTTATATTACCAAAATAGATCAAATCTATCAGCACTTAATATTATTGGTGCCTTCAAGTAAGCTTGATGTTTTAAGCATTTTTCAAATACTAGTATGTTAGCAAATGTTAGAAAAAGACCTAATAATTTTATTTCATGTTATCTGAAATTCATTACATGCATTAAGCTCATGGTTTTTTGGGGAAACATTGCAAAATTGATTTTCACAAAATTTACTCTTTCAAAAGATAGAAAGGTGGGGGAAAAGAAGAGGAAGTAGGAAAGAAGAATGCGAAAGTGGATGAAGGAAGGTGAAGAGATGAGAAAGTAAGGGAAGGGGCTAAGAAAGGGGAAGGGAAGGGAGATAAGGCCTAAAGAAAGCTGTCTGAAGAGATAGAGATAGGGGAGTAAGGGTTAGGTTTAAGTTTAGTTTATAGAATTAGGTTTAGGGTAGAGATAGGGAAAGTCATAGGGTTAAGAGTAGGGTTAGAGTTAGGGATAAGGCTAGGGAGAGGGCTTTTAGGGTTAGGAATAGAGTTTAGGGTTAGTGTTAGGGGAAGGATTAGGGATAGGATTAGGGTTAGAGATAAGGTTTAAAGTTAAGGGGTAATAAGGAAGCCAGAGAGAAGAGTAAGGAATAAATGGAAGATGGATGGAGGGAATAGAAAGAAAACAAAGAGGATGGGGAAAAGAGATGTAATTATAAAATTTGAAAGAAAACTGAATGTTAAATCTCCTCCTTTCTTGAACACAACCCATCTGAAGAGATAAGGAATTATTTTTGTTAGAGATGTAATCTGTATTAAATCTCCTTCTCCTTTTTAAAAAATATCTTTTATGGATTTTGCCTTCATATTTGCTCGCTATCTTCCGGTCTCTTAAACACCTGTGTATATGTTAAGTAATGAGGCGTACTCTTCTGACACCACTGTATGTTTGTATGTTTGTGTATTTGTTTATTTGTTTGTCTGAAATCAAAAAGATATACCGTATTTTTCACACCATAAGAACCGCTTCCCCCCAAAAAAAAGGGGGGGGAAGTGTCTGCGTCTTATGGAGCGAATACTCCCAAAAAGCATGGGAGACCGCTCCGCTGAACGCCGGGAATGCTCCAATTCAGCCTCCAGGGCGATCCTTTGACTTTGGAACGTCCCGCGGAGCGATCTCCGTGCACCCCAAAATCGCTCCGTGGGATGCTCCAAAGCCAAAGGATCGCTCTGCAGGGCAATTTGGAGCATTCCCAGCATCTCGTGGGCATGCGGAAATCGCTCCGCGGGACGCCGGGAATGCTCGAATATAGCCTGCAGGGCGATCCTTT
>JANHFO010003031.1:41858-53491 GCA_032468095.1 Pareas carinatus | reverse complement strand
TGCCCGTTGATGTCTTCTTTGGGGAGGGCGAAGGGTTTAGAGCAGTTTCCCCCATTCAGGGGGATCAGGCGTGGGCCCGTCCCCACATACCAGACCATTGGAGCCTCGTCTCTCCTGGCCCCGACGCTATGGAGGCTACTTCCCGGCGGCCATTTTCCCTGGACCTCTCTATGATATTTTTTTAAAACCATTCAACTAATTGTGATTGAACAAAGTTTATCTGACAATGAAAATCTAAGTTGAAATTTCCAGATATTGCTATAATTTTGAGAGAAAAAAATATGAGATCATGCAATATATGTAACAGTATGTGGGAATGATAACCAAGGGGGCAGTCAGATAAAAGGCAGGTTAGTCTGCAAATGTAATGATATTTGGGAATGAGCTGGGAGATAGGACAATGAAATGTAACCAAGGGAATATCAGATAAAAGACAGCTTAGCCCATAGCAGGAATGTGGACAGGATAAGAGGTTCAGAAGAAACTCTCCCTAGTGTTTGGGCTGTAAAGGGGTGGGGAGAGAAGTACCTTCAGACTTGCAAGAAACTGTTCGTGTAACCTTACACCAAAGTAGAATTAGCACATGAGGTTGTATTTCCAGTCTTGTCTATCTTATAATATGAACATCAATCTTATCAGCCTGACTTAATTGCCTCCCCACCCCACCCCTTTACAGCTCAAAAAGTAGGGAAAGTCTTTTCTGAACCTCTTGCCCTGCTCACATTCCTGCTGTGAGATGTTGTTTTTTATCTGACTGTTCCCTTGGTTGCATCATGTTGTCCTATCTTCCAAGATCATTCCCAAATACTATTACACTGTATATCTGTTCTGATCTTATGTCCATTATTCTGGTATATTTTCTGGAAAGGCACTTTTGTTTTGTTTGACATTATGTAAATATTATTTCCCCCTTTTCCAATTTTAAACTTACACAATTATGAAACTCTCACTAAAATTGTAACCTAAAACTACTTACTTGGAAATAAATCCAGTGGAATGTAGTGAACTTTATTTTTAATTGCTGAGTTGTAGTTTATGGTTCTTCAAAGACTACTCAGAGGACATATGCACTACTGAATAATACCATCATAATTTGCATAGATTCTAGAGTGTTGAAAAGTGACTTGGAATTAGAACTCATATAAATTGTGATGTTATTGTTCTTCAGTGATAAGAGATTTCACTTGAAGATGTTTTTGAAATGCCTGCTAATTTGAGACATAAATCATCACAAATTGTCTTATCCCTAGATAAATCTAAGTAATCCTTCTGATCCTTGTCCCTCCCATATTCCTCCAACTATAGATAAAATGGACAGTTTTAGAGAAATAGTTTCTACACTGATCATATATTCCTTTATATTCAACTTCATTTAGTAGTATAAGCTAAAATCATATATGTATATAATAAATAGCAACACTAAAACTAGCAATATATTTATCATAAATGAAAGTGAGAAGAAAGTGCTTTGTGAAGTTTGCTTTTCAAGATTCCCTTTGCAATATCTGAATAATGCTTTGAGACACTGCAAAATTTCTGAAGTGTTTAACGGAATTGGAACAAATCTGGTAACACAGGATGAGCCTTAGTGAAAAACATATATGCTTAGATGGTAAATTATAATGTTTATGTTAGTCTGAGTGTACAAGTGTATTCAAATGCTGCTGTCCCTTCCCCCAAGCTGTAATCACGTCCTTGCATAACACGGCTAGCTTGATGCTGTTCTCTCCTTGCAATACCCACATAGTAGCTATTTTCTCTGTGTTGAAAATTGTACCGAGCATATATGTGCACACTTCGTCTTTAGTGTGTTAGAGAAGAACCAGCTGGAAAGTTAAAAGAATACCTTTTTTATGGAACTAGCAAGAAATGTATGCTGATACCTTTGGTAAGTTAAAAAAAGCACAAAATATTGAAAATAAAGACAACACACTGAAAAAGTACTAACATTTTAACAGAATCATTGCCTAATTTGGTCAATTTGAATCATCTTCAGATGATTGTATGTCTGCTATGTTTTGACCTTAAAAGGTAGCACATTAACAACTTTTAAAGGACAACAAGGATATTGCAAGCAATAGCAGTGAAAGTACTCTTTCAGAGTTTCAGTGCATAATTTTAATATTAGTATTTAAGGAAAGTATGATTATAATAATTTGGAATAGTCACTGAGTTCTAATAAATTTAATTTGTGTAATTTTCATGAATTTAACTTTTGTAAGATTCTCTAAAATGGTTTGTAGTACTTGTAGGATAGATCTGGAGGCAACAGTATTTCTGTATACTATGGAAATGGTTACTAACAATGAGACTGCTTTAAGAAGAAATACACATTTCAAAATATACTCAGTATACTGCTAATCATATTTATTTAGCTTTAAGTTCTATACTGTAAAGTCTTTGCTGTAAGAGGTTTGTTGACGGTGATTAGAAAATTGGGTCACTAAGTTAAATATCTCCCTGTGCTTTGGTAGGACATAGATATTTTTAAATAAGGAAAAGCTCTCTATGAATTAGCCTGATTAAGCTTCTTATTCATATAATCCACTCTTTTTACAATAGCAGGTATGACTAACATATTGTTATATATTATTGTGAAATACACATAGGACAATTATTCAAATATTTTCAAATAACATAATTTCTTGGTGTGTATTTTATATAATTAGAATAGCATTTAGTAATTTAGTTCAATAGTATATCCCTTCTCTTGAAGAAAAATGAAAATGTTTAACCTAATTTTTATTTTAAACAGCTCTGCTTTTTTAATGGTGGATTGTGCATGTAATTTTTTTTACAGAAGTCTGAAATAGTTGAATAATTCGTATGATTTATTTCTGTGATAAATATTCATATTTTCAATAGCAAATATGTGCCTTGTTTTACTTATAAAGTTTTTCATTTCTCATGTCTTTCTTTATAATTATTTGAAAAAGTAGTGCTTGCAATGATTCCTGAATTTATGTGCAGACTATAATACTGATTGCTGCAAAAGCTGAATTTCATCTCTGTCTTTCACTAGCTAAGAAGTGCTTTTCAGTTCAAACATTGTAGTGATTAAACTTTCTTGGAGTTCCTGATAGAAAGAGTGTAACAATAGAAATATTATACAGTTTCAATTAAGAAAATGTATAATATACAGTACATAGGATCCTCATGTCTCGTCCATTGCAAAAAATGTAGTATATACAAGACAAGGATTATACTGGTCATTCTATAAATGTAGTATCATTTAGTGATTTCCCAATTGGGAATGGCAACTCCATGGCTAAACATTGCAGTCACTAGGTGAAAAATTATGTGACTGGGAAAGGCTTATGACCTCATTTCCCCTTTGGTTGCTAAGCAAGTCTCTGTGGTTGCTAGGTGATATGATTATGACTTACTATTTTACTTTTACCTCAACTTTGCCTGTCACAGATCAGTTGCAAAACACCTGAAGGGCAATCACATGAATGCAGGATCCTGTGATAGTAGTAAATGGGAAGATTGGTCACAAAGCTACTTTTATACACGTCTAGCTTCAAACAGTTACTAAACAAATCTGTAAGTAAGCAGGCTTACCTATTTCCATATGCAGATATGTTGATTGCTTTATATGGCATTAGGTTGCTTACATGTTGTATATGCAACTTGGTGATAATTGGATGTTATGTTACATTCAAGTGAATGATAATGGTAAAACAGATATACTTTTGGTAAATAGTATGCAATATTTTGAATAGATGAGAATAAGACAAGGACTTCTGAAGAAATAAGCAATTTGAAAACCCCAAAATTAATAAAAATTGTGACTAGTGATATTTAAAAAAAGGTTGTTTCAAAAATATGACAAAAATAAGAAATAGAAATAAATGTAAGTGTAAAAACATTGGTTTAATTGTTTATGATGAAAATTAGAGATAACACATGAAGGATGAAGATGAGAGGTATGGATGTGGAACAGATAATTTGCTAAATCAAGGAGTGTATCTTTGATGTAATAATAGAACAATTTGTAGGAATAGAAAGTATAGGTCCTGGCAGTATGAATGGGCATTTATTGTAAAGAGGATGTGGCAGCCATTGGGATAAAAGTAATTATCTAGAGTGCCACAGTATTGAGTAGAATTATTATAATGGGAAATATAAAGAAGATAGAATGATGAAGTAAAATAATTTTTAAGCTGAAAAAAAACATGTAGTGGTTACTACACAAAATGAAGATGAAAGATACTATAAATGGAAACAAAAAGAATTGAGAATGATAATAAAATAATGTTTATTTTTAAACAAATAAAACATTTAGAAAATGCACTGTACTTGGAAGTAAGTTTAAAAAATGTATGAGGAAGCCTGCAACATTATGAATGAAATTCAGAATTAAAGTAATGAAAAAATTTGGGTTGAAAATTTAATTAGATAATGCTATTGAAAGTATTCTGAAAATTTTCAGGAAAATCAAAGTTTGTAGGTTTCAAAGTGGAAAAGAAATCACTCAGATAAATATTAATATTTAAGGAAAAGATAATGATAAAATGAAATAATGAAGACTGTATTAATGTTGAAGACTGCTAAGGATGTTCAATAAATTCAGAAATATTAATATGATTTATTATGGTAGATTACAAAGTCAGCCAGATGTTTAGATTGAATGTGGCATTTTTGTTTGATATGTTAAAGATAGTCTTGCAGGATGTAAGCTGTTCCAAGTATAGCTGCCTTTTGCATTTCACTGACTTTGTTTAAGTGCCAGTTATTTATTTTGGGTTTGCCCCCAAGGCGCCTATTGGTACTACCTTTGATTTCTTTGGCCACAGTTGTTCTATTTCTACATGTAGGTCTTTGTGTTTTGTGATTTTCTCCTGTTCATTCTCTTTTCTCCTGTTGTCCCCAGATACTGTCATGTCCACTATCCAAATTTTTTTTGTCTTTCTTATTGACAGTTATTATGTCTATGGCAGGTACTTGTCTGTTTGAATTCTAAAGTCTTCGAACACCTTAGCTTCTTCATTTTCTTTGTCTAATTTGGGGGTTCCATCAGTTCTTGCTTGCAAGAAAGTTTCTTGCAGAGCTTCCAATGAATCATTTTTGTTATTTTTTCATGCCGTTGTTTGTAATCAGTCCATGTGACCTTCTTGAAGCAGTTAGCTAGGTGGTCCATGATATCTTTGTAGAGGTGACATTTGCTATCTAATGCTGTCTTCTCAATTCTGATTTTGTATGCATTTGTCCTTAAGACTTGGTAATATGTGGTCAGAATGGCTCCTCTGTCTCTTCAACTTTCCTTCTCTTACCCATTGCCAGGCTGTCTTATTATCTGCTTTGCCTGCTTTTTTTAAACATATTGCCCATGTAATCCTTTGTCTTGCCATGTCTTTTTTATTTTTCATTTGGTCTTTCTTGTAGAACAGTTTAGTGTCTTCTGTATTCAGTAAGCTTTCACGTTGTACTAATTTCAGTGCATCTTCTTCACTGTCCTTCAAATATTCTTCTAATGCCCTTCCTCCTTCTTCAACTGTCTGGTGTATTTGCTACATTTTATACCTACTTATGCTCCTTGTAAGTAGAATTCTGAAGTAAGTAGAGTCTGTCAGTGTCACTGTGTGGATGAAGGGCATGATTCATTGTTATTTTTTTGTCTTTTTGTCTTTTTTTGTTTTTCTTAAAGAGGCTTTTAGTTCTGCTTGAGTTCATTCCACTATTCCAGCTGTGTATTTAATTACTGGAATTGCCTAAGTGCAACTGCCTTGATGGTATTTTCTCCTCTGAGTTTGAACTTTAAGATCTTTTTCACTCTCATAATGTATTCACTTCTAGCCTTCTTCTTGACTTCTTCATTCAGATTCTTTATGTTATTTCCATAGGTCACATCTTTCAGTTTTCTCTATTCCCCCCCTGTTGATAAGGATAGCATGTTTATACATTGCAATATCTTGGCTGCATACAGTATATGGACAATGTTGAGCAACTGTTAATTTCAGATGCTGTTTTACCATACAACTATTATAATTTTTATTCTGTTCTCTTTATTGTTTTGTATTTCTGTCCAAGGACATAATGAAAAGATTCAGTTCAATTTTAATTCTAAGTGCAATTAATATATCCCTCTCTCTTAGACTAAATGTAAATAGTAGAAAAATATCCCTGGTCATAATATTTATTATTATCCCTGTATTGACAAAATTTCTACCAACAATCTGATATCATTAGATTAGGGTGGCATCCATTTAGTAAAGGAGGTTGTCTATGATAAATCATTGAGGTTAGTTGTTAAAGACTAAGATGATAAATGTACATTTAACAAAGATATTAGGGGATAATTTTAGGATCATTTTCTCCTTTCAAAATCCTTCTTATATGAACCTCATAGCATGCATGCTAAGGAATAACTTTTCAAATAACATATTTTATGTTTTGGATAAAAAACCTTTTAGAGTTTTCCTAAAAACTTTCAAATAATTTCATATTTTATAAAGCATTCTAAATAAATCACTACAAGAGTAACAAGTTAACAGTTTTAAACATCTTAAACCATTTAAGTAATATTATATTTGTATAATATCCTCAAAAATCTCAATTTTGCCTCCTTATCATATCAATCATCCAATTATACTAATGGTCATTTAGACTCCTATCCTGATTTACTGGCAAGATTCTAGAATTAAAACTAGATTC
Source organism: Pareas carinatus (assembly GCA_032468095.1). Lineage (NCBI taxonomy): Eukaryota > Metazoa > Chordata > Lepidosauria > Squamata > Pareidae > Pareas > Pareas carinatus. The sequence continues at coordinate 46,834 of JANHFO010003031.1, read as the reverse complement.
ATTTAAAATATTGTTATCTATCCAGTTCTTTTTTTTAATCTATTCTTATCTCAAAGTTCTCATTTTTAAACTGTTACATCTTGTACTATAAGTATATTCTTCTATATTTCTTAAACAGCCAACTGCATTTTAGAAACTTATAGATCCTCTTATTTATCTTATCTAAACTTAACAAACTTATTATTTATCAAATTTATCCTTTAAAAAAAAATCTTACGCCTTCCTTTGAACCTCCTTTTGACTTTTAGTTTATGGTTTAATTTTCCTTTTTTAAGTATAACCATCTCTCCAGAAACTTGTTGTTTTCTTTCTGTTGCTTCCAGTTTATAAATGTAGTTGTTTTCCATGCTGCAATCGTCTTTCTTTTCTTTACTTGGTTTTGCCATTCATTTTTCTGTGCACATTTCATCTATTTTTTGTGAAATTTTCATAAAGTTAGCTTTCTGTAGATCCCTAAATCCATCCATAAATGTCATTATTTCATTCGTACGTTTTAATATTTGTGCAGTCATTTTAATTTTTTTGTAGCTTTCCCCCTTTATAATTTGCTTAGCAACAAGTCCTGGAGTTTTTTGTAAGTCTCAATATTATTCTTTCTCACTGAGATCAACAACACAGCTGCAGTCCAAGATCAGAGTCAAGTACTCACTTTTCACTTTCACTTCCTCACCAGATTCTTCTTCTTTTAAAAGTATTTCCAACAAGATCTTACAAATTTTACAATCTTGTATTATAAAAGCAATAACTTTTACATTTTAATATGGATAGAAAGTCATTTCATCTCTAGATATTTTATTTCATTTCAAAGCTTTTTATTTTTTCTTTTATAATTAATCCCTTCCATTTTCAGTTACCAAGTTATATTTTTATGTTTTGAAAGATATAGCATGATCCTTTTGAATGTTCCAACATGCATCCAATATAGAACTATTTGGTATTTTTAATTTATCAAATGAAAATTTAAAGATAAATTTCAAAAAATAGTTTGACTACAAAAAAGTTCGTGGTTAAATGAAAAGAACAATAGAAGGCGGAAAAAGTAACATGAAGGTAAAAAAAAATCATATTTTAAAAATGAAATTTTAAAAAAACATCAAAAGGCCTATGTGGGCCTACCTGAACCAGAGTTACTCAATTTTTCTTCCTAACAGGTTGGCAATACAGCCTCTTTCAAAGTTAGGTTACAAACTAAATAAATAAATAAAAATGCTCTATTGCAATATGCAAGTCACTCACTCCACTATGCAAAGCTAATCATAAAATTACATAGTAAGGGGGGGGGAAATCCACTGTTCTCTGACAATAACCAGCTTGTTTAAATTCTTAGTAATATTTACTAGCCCTTGAAGATAACTCTATTAAGAAGAAAAGACTACTAATCTTTTTCCAGCCTAACTCAGAATAGTTCTTTCAAGGAACTAAAAAGTTGTAAGATATTATCAGATGTAGAAAAACACAATCACAACAGGATTCAATAATTTTATCTAAATCAAACTTATTGCTGGATGTGCAAAAATCTCTTTGATCATTTTAATCAGTTTGTGTACATACTTCTTGCTTTATGGGCGCTAGAGGATTCTTATACTCTGTATGGAAAATTAAAGATATATAGGTGTTTAATATAAAAATATATAATACATGAACTATATTCTGTCAAGCTGTCATTTTTTTCTAGTTTTGTGGTCAACATTTGAATTCTTTTCTATCATTATCTCTAGGAATAGACTGGATTATTAGTCTTTCCTGAGGTACCTTCTAGAGCTTCTAAAAACTACTAAGAATTTAATTGTACCATCTGCTCTGCATCAAGTTGTCTTTCAGGGCTTCAACTTTTAATGTAGATTTTGTTAGATCTCTACTTACTGAATGCATCATGACAAACAGCTCAAAATTATAAACAATTGTAGCTTATTTTGATATGGTAATTTAAGATTTAATCTCTGGGAAATATGTCCCAAAGATATACAATCAGGCTGTCAGCCAAATGTAGATAAATTCTCAGAAGATGTTAGGCATACCAGCACAGGAGTGGCTGGATCAACAACTGATTAGAATTTTTCCATCTCCTTAGATGATGAAACAATGCAAGTGGATAAAATGGAGACGAAAAGAGAGACTAATTTCTTTCACGTACAAGATACTAAATAAAAAAATGAATTAAAGTTCCTACTGCATGAGTGGTCCAGATGTAATGGTTAGCAACTCACTGAGACAGGGAAATAAAGGATGACTCCTCATGTTGATATGTTGGTCAGAAGTTAAGAGTGAATTGATGTTGAATGAAAATTAGCGACCAAGACAAAATACATCCCTTAAGGCAGGGGTCCCCAACCCCCGGTCTGTGGACCAGCACTAGGCTGCGGCATGTCAGCAACCAGCTCTAGGCCATGGAAACAAACCAAGCCCCATTCGCAAGATTTAGGCAGCATACGAAACCATGCGCCGTCCGATCCACGGAAAAACCTTTTTCCATGGAACCGGTCCCTGGTGCTCAAAAGGTTGGGGCCCACTGCCTTGAGGTGTTTTTATCATAGAGCAAGAGAGAGATTAGAGTTCACACTGAAAAGTAAACATAGGTAGGGAAAATAATGAATTGAGAAGGGAAATACTGAAAAAGTGTAGTTGGGTAAAATTGTTAAAATCCTCAAAAAGGAAAAGGTGAGAAGTTCAAATAAAAGGCAAGATGTATCTGGAGGTAATTTAAACAAGGATGAGTTTTAACAATAGAAACATGTGAAAAACTTGTAGATATTTTGCAATTTCACTTAACCTAATATATTTAATGTGTTTTTCCCCTTAGTAATTATGGGCAATCATTGTTTCAATTTTTTATGAAACTCATCATGACTGACTGTGACGGAAATAGGCTACTCCTAAAGGCCCATTTAGCACCATCACCTTTAGTGGAACTCAGAATGTTTTATATAAAATGATGAGCATTTTAATTAAAAAAGTGTATGACTTTGTGCTCTTGATAAAGTGATATTTAGCCTAGCCTTGCCCAGACAAGTGTGTCTGAAGATATATTTGGGAATGAATAATCCCAACCCATCTATAAAAAGAACAGGTTAAGAAAGATTGTCTTGACCTATAAAGCTCAAGCTGCAATAGTAACTTTATTAGCTTCTTGATTGCCAAAGGACTTAACCCTGCAATAGTTTCTTTTGCCAAATGGAGAACTTTCTGGTTTTTAAGCTTACACTACTAGAATAAAAATCAAAGTCAAATGCATTGAAACAAGGAGATTATTAATATCAGTGTACTATGCTGTTCATGCAAATTTTATTTTAAATGCTCCCTTATGATGATGAAAAAGAAGGACACAGTTGTTCTAAGTTTTGTTTCCATCTTGGGATGTAATAATTAAGAAATCCTTACTGTATTTAGAGAATACAATTTTAAAATATAAATTACTACCATCTGGCTTTAGGCAATGTCTAGTGTAATAGTTATTTAAAGTTATATGAAGTAATTTTACCATCAATTAGTTTTGCGATTTCATAATACTTTTAGTGAAAGTCATCTAAACAGGCATGGTCTTAAAAAAATATGAGTTTATTTTCTAAATGGTTTTGTGGCATTAGGTAGTATTTTGAGTATACCTTACAATGTTTAGTATAGAAAAATATGAAACTAACTTCCATTTATATGCATATTGCTCTCATATAATGTTTTGTTTAATTTCGCCTGAATGTAAATCTATATGTAGTATGCAGTGTACCCAAATTCAATATTACTGATCTGGTACTTGAATATAGTAATTATCTAAAGCTTAAGTATTTTAGGATTAGTGCTGGTTAAGTCGGTAAGAGATGAATATTTTGCGGTACAATGTTTTCTATCACAATTGCAACAACAGCAGGCATCTGGCAACTTTCTTTGGAGTCATGGCTTATTTGAGGCAGCAGTTACCATATTGTGGATTAAACTTGCTACTTTTTGTTCAAGAGGAAGCGTATGATGCTGCGTATTCGTGGGTGCTTATGTGTTTAAGAATCTGGTTACAAAAATTAAAAAAAAACCTTATTGTATAGCTAGATTGTATAGCTAGATTTTAAAATACAAAGAGACACACGTTGAGCCTTTCTTCTTCCTCCCCTCTTCCGTATTTCGATATAGTCTAATTTTGTGTATTGAAAATTAGAGTATATCTAATTTTGTGTATTGAAACAACTCTGTATGTATATGAGATGTCCAAAAGTAGTTTTCTTTGTCTAAAAAAGAGTCTAGGTTCTGCTTTATTCTCAGTGTTTTACATTTCTTTTTTTAGTGTTTCTGGCCTACATTATGCTGTAAAGTAGTGAAGGTTGATATCTCATATGGGAATTTAAATCTAGTATGAAATTCCAATTGTCTGCAAATTGCTATGGAGATGACTGTCAATGGAAAAAAAACATACTTCAGCAAAAACACAACATGTTATCCATTAAAATTTCACCAAAATATAATTGTTTATTAAATGAAAATGATTTTTAAAAAATCAAGATACATTTCAATCATTTTTGTAAATTACTATGAATGAAACAAAATGTGAAGCCTAAGAGTTTATTTCTCTAAACAATGTTTAGAAGTGTATTTTACTCATATTCTAATTGCATTTGTTTTCATACATAATACTGAATGTGGTTTTAATGAAATTGGGTTACATCTTTATCTATTATTTTTCTATCTATCACTTTAGCATACCTACCCCTGAATTCTCAGTTATATATTTATATTTAGCCTTTTGTTGAAATTCAATTCAATTCAATGTTATAAAGCAAAAGTGGGTTTTGTCTTATTTTAATCTTGGATAGGTAAAAAAGCTCCCCATAGTTTTTCTGGGAATCTGAATTTTAGTAAAAGAGTGTTTGGGCTATGAAATAGTGAGCGCAAAAAGAATCTCTGTTATTGAAGTGATTATTTGCAGGACCGCATTCTGCCAACTGATACCTCCCGCCGACCCACACGCTCCCACAGAGTGGGCCTCCTCAGGG
>JANHFO010003031.1:20741-33219 GCA_032468095.1 Pareas carinatus | reverse complement strand
CAGGCCACGTTTAGGCCATCGAAGCTGGGGGAGGTCACAGGGTGGGAGGGCGGTGGGGCAGCGCTGACAGACATGGAGGATGCAGGGGAGGTGCCGACGGGTGTGGGGGGTTGCCGATGACTAAAGGGAGGGGCACATGTTGCCATGTTGGCACTTTGTGATAAATAAGTGGATTTTGGGTTGCAGTTTGAGCACTCGGTCTCTAAAAAGTTCACCATCACTGCACTATCGGCATCTAAGAGATACTCTGTCAACTATTAGGGAGGCCTGTCTTCATCCTCTTTCTCTGACACACAATATCTGGGCTGAGTTGCCCCTTACCTTCTTAATGTACCCCCTCCCTCCTGGAAATCCACCTACTCACTACATTGTATCACAAATAATTAAGAAAAAACCTATAAGCAAGGCATGAGGACAATCTAATTCTCATTGTTTCCTATCCTGAACTAATAATCAGAGGCATGTCCCCTTTCACGGTTGACATACATAATGCTACATCAGCTTATCCTGAAATGGTACATTTAGCAGACTAATTCCAGTCAATTACTTTAAGACTTCATTCTTCCTTTTTATTAGTATGTGTATTTCATAGTGAATGTCATTTACATTTTTACATTTCTAGTTTTTACATCTTCTTCAAAGCCAAATACATATATATATATACACAGACATTCCTTTTATCTTGTTAAAAAAAATCATTACCTGCAGACCTCCTTTCCTTTCTTTCAGTCTTTAAATATTTGTGATTTATCTTTCTATTGCCATTGACGTGTCTGGAAAGGCAGAGAATTTATTTGAAAGAGAAAAGGCTACGGAGCAAGTAAGATACGCTCAGTAGCATGCAAAAATAAGACAAACGGTGATGTAACCACATCAGTAACAGAATGACCTGATCAGGAAGTGAGTCATATTGTTATAAAGCAAGAACATTAGCTTAATCTGCGTGTTTGCTGGTGTGGGGACGTTTCTTCATGATAGCCTAAAATTGGGTGTGAAGTTTGGAAAGTTAATTTTCCTTTAGCAATTATTTACAACTTTTTTGCAGTAGGGGATACAGCTGTAACTTTACAGCATGTAATGGATTGATTATATGCTATCAAGGTGGTATCGATTCTTAACAATCACACAGATCATCTCAATGTGACTTGTCTAGGCAGCTTTCAAAAACCAGACGTGATTGAACAGAAGGAAACAAAATTGCTGTGGAATTTTCTTTTTTTAAAGGAGTATATCACAGTGTTTTTCTTGTTTAATTTTTTTAAATGAATAGAGTATGTTTTAAACATAAAATGTTTGGTGTCTGCAAAGAATTAGATACCCTTTATTCACTCACCTAGACAGATCATCTCGGTCCAAAGTCTCTGATAAGATCTTACTTGGAGAATAAAGCAATTGTAATTAAAGTTCATAAAGACTAAATATTATTTCCACGGTAGAGAATACTACGGTCTCTTCTAGAAACATGTGTAGATCCATCAGTAAATTATACCAGCACCTTCCGCTTCCATAATGCTCCTTTCATGAAGTTGTTCGATCATTCCTACTTCACTCTCACTTCATGCAACAGAAGCAAGAAAGAAAACATGTTTGTGTAGATTAGCGTTGCTATTTAATCAGGGTTTCCCAACCTTGGCGAGTTTAATACATATGGACTTCAACTCCCAGAATTCCCCAGCCAACTGTAACCCTCACCCATAACCCTAACCTGAACTCTAACCCACTGGTGGCTGAGGAATTCTGGGAACTGAAGTCCACACGTCTTAAAGTTGCCATTGTTGAAAAATGCTGTATTATGTTGTTATCATTACTAATTTCAATTAGTACTATTTTCTCTGCATTTTCTCACCTTTTTGGAAACCACAGTTAGGGATTTTTAAAAGAAAAAACAGAAACAGGCAGGAAAAATGCCATGAAGCCATCTAATAGCAAAGAAAAGTCATTGATGCCACTGTTGGTGATTTACTCTGGTTCCTCCAATTTCCTTCCCACCTTATTACCTTTCAACCCACAGGCTATATATTGGCGCTATAAAAACTGTAATTGGGGACCCTATGTGTTTCAACACTGTTTGCAATGGCACATTTTCTCTTTCTCACATTTGCACAGTCATCCACTTAATGACCTTCTCTGATTTCCAGAATTCATTTATTATAATGTATCCGTTACTTTGGCTATTCAGCTGCACATTTTCTCCACTGACATGTACTTTATATTTACCTGGGAGGAAGTGACACTGAAGGTAATCTGATGCCTCTTTGATAAACAGACACAGCTGGAAGCACGTTTTTAATTTTACTTCTACTGAAAAAAATATAACTAAGATATTTCTTGCAATGTGACTCTGCTTGAAGGACACCAGCTCAGGAATAATGGGGTTTTTTCAATCTTTATTTCATGGTGAAACATTTAACATTTTACAGTGCAACCTGAAGTATGATTATTAATTATGTGTTCCATGTTCTCAAACCCTGCCCGCTGATTGCCACCAAATGAGAATGATCTCTCCTCTCCTCTCCCCTCCCTTGTTGCTAGTGGAAAAGATGGAAAATATTAATTTTAACAGGTACTTTATCTTCCTACAAGAAAGTTCCATTCAAGCTTTCCAATGCTGCTGCTTGTTATTAATCTTGAAAGCAACTTGGGATATGATCTTAATTAAATCAGGGCTATGAACAATTAAGTCAATCAGATTTATCCATCAGTCAGGGCAAGAACTTACAGAGTTACTGTGAAAATCAAATACTCTAAGCCAAAAAGAGAGATAGGAGACAAAAAGTATCATACATGAGGAGTACGTGAGCTGATTTAATTTAATATCTTTTAGGCTATGATTTTAAAATCATATGTCCTGGAGCAATGCCACTGAAATATTATTGTATTATATTAAAATATTATATGGGAAGCGCTTTGTGGACCAGAGCTCCTTCCTTCACTGCTAGAATAATTTACTAAATTTTATAACTTTAATATTCAGGGAGGGGTAGAGCCTTGAGTCTGCCAAAAGCTTTTGGCATCTCCTATTGTGGCTTTCTTTCTCCAAAAGTTACCTGTTCTTAGTCTGTAATCTGCAAATGTATTTAAGGGGTATCTTATCCCAACTCCTGGGACATTTTAAGCACAAGAATTATTTTACCATCTTGCCCAATGAGCCAACACTCCAAGATTCTTAATCTCAACCTTAATTCTTATTCCAAGTCTTAATTGCCACCAGAGGCCATAGATTTTCATATAAAATAGCAACAAACCGTGATGCTGAGTTCAAGAACTAAGTCTTAACCTATGCAGATAAATCTTAGAACTTTCTTCTTATAAATGTGATTAGTATATAAATGTATAATACATAAGAATGAATGTTAATATATAAATTTGTTTAATAATGAATAAACACAAAGCATCATAAATGATAGTATATCAGTTCTGTAAGTAGAAATAGCCATTTGATGAATTGCACATTGTTATCTCTGAATAGCTTTCTTTAAGAGTTAGACTTGTAGACCCTGTTTCCCCGAAAATAAGCCCTAGTTAAGATCGTCAGCCAGACGGACGCATTTACCGGTAGTACGTCCATTACAAACAAGCCAGCAGCAAAACAGGTAACAGGAACCCCGGTCCCTACCCCCACCCAACGCACTCAGTTTCTGCCCGTCGCTATGTTGGCGACGGGCAGAAATGATCCCTGAGGTCGAGGAGCGAGGAGGGCTATCGCTATGTTGCCAAATCCAGGACATCGATCTGAACATGCACAGTTTCTCATTTGAATCGACGTCCCGGATTTGATAATATATCGATAGCCCTCAGAACCGGCTCAAGAATAAGCGGGATCCGGTGCGAAATGTCTCATTTGGATGCCTCATGCAGGGCCTTGACAAGCATGAGGCACGGCCTATTTATTAAAACCTCCCCGAAAATAAGATCTACCCCAAAAATAAGCCCTAGTGAGTATTTTGGAGCAAAAAATAATATAAGACCAGGTCTTATTTTCAGGAAAAAAACGGTTCCACTTCATAGTGATTTACAGCCCTCTCTAAACAGTTTTATAGAGTAAGTATATTGTGCCAACAATCTGGGTTCTCATTTTACCGACCTCAGAAGGATGAGTCAAGAATCGAACTCCTGGCATTGAGGAGTGAATTAGTCTGCAATACTGCATTCTAGCCACTGCACCACCACAGGGCTCCTTATTTTTTAGAGGTGATTGATAGTTTCTATGGATTGTTTAAAAATATTATGCCCTAGCTTATGGCAATATATTAAACAAAGCAATTATATTAATTAAAATGCAAATTTTTATTTGCTGGTATTTTGCTTCATTTATCTTAATACAGTAGTTCCTTGCTGAGTATAGTATAGTAGCTCCTGGTTGAGATCATTTAGAAGTTTTTGTCAAGATCTATAAAAGCTGTGCTTAAACCATTGTAGTGTTTGTGAAAACGGAGATGGTTGATGTGGCTGTAACATGCTCTAAATATAATTAAACATTCACTCAATCAGCATCCAGCTTTTTAATAACTGCCTTATTATAAAACAAGTGGAAAAGTGGGACTTGTCATTCTGCAAAATCCTATTAGCCATAGCCTGCTTGTAATAAATGACACTCAAGAAATATATCATTTTCACTCTAAAAGGTCACTGAAATCATAGTCTAGAATTTTGTCAAGATCAAGAATAATAGAAATATGAAGCTGTAGGGAACGTCTTAATTGCTATTAATTGGTCATTCTGAAGCCAAATATCAAGCATGAAGGCCATCTTTTATTCATCCAAGTGGATGATCACTTTCCATCTTTATTTTTAGGTACAGCTTGAGACAGGATCACTTGTGGACTTCCCTTAGATCAGAGCTTTTCAACCATCTTTCAAACTGTGGACCCCAAAACACGTCCTAAGCCTCAGAGCTCACTGTAACAGCATTGTCCAAAAAGCATTAAGAGTTGTTAACCTAATTTTGTGAAGCTTCTTTTCTGGTAATATTGAACTGCAAACCAGAGCAGATAAAATCTTTGCCAGACCAATTCTCGAATACAGCTCATCTGTTTGGAATCCACATTGTATAACGGACATTAACACAATTGAACAAGTCCAGAGGTATTTTACGAGAAGGGTACTCCACTCCTCAGTCCGCAATAGAATACTTTATGCCACCAAACTTGAAATTTTGGACCTAGACAACTTAGAGCTATGCTGCCTATGGTCTGACCTAAGCTTAGTACACAAAATTGTCTGCTACAATGTTCTACCTGTCAATGACTACTTCAGTTTCAACCACAATAACACACAGGGCTAACAACAGATACAAACTCCAAGTGAACCGCTCCAGACTCGATTGCAGAAAATATGACTTTAGCAACAGAGCGGTCCATGCCTGGAACTCACTCCCTGTCACTATTGTCACATCCTCAAACCCTCAAATCTTTAACCTTAAACTGTCTACCGCGGACCTCGCCCCATTCCTAAGAAGTCTGTAAGGCGGCGCGCATAAGCGCACAAGCATGCCTACCGTCCCTGTCCTACTGTTCCCATTTGTTCGTACTCATTTGTTACGCATATGTTTATACCAGTTTATACCTACATGTTTGTATGGTATATTTATACTTATACTTGTTTTTCTCATACATGCTTGACTAAATAAATAAATAAAAATTAAAAATTAAAAAATAATCAAGGAGAGAAGCAATCTAAAACTAAGAAGATAGTTAGAACAATAAACTAGTGGAGTGACTTGTCTTCAGAGGTTGTGGGTGCTTCATCGCTGAAGGCTTTTAAGAAGAGACTGGGCAACAATCCCTGACACAGGGTCACCCTATAGCCTTCACAAGTCAAACTTTAATATGGAATGCGGTTGTCGCTGTGCTCTTTCCCCTACATAGGGCTGAGTTAATGTTTAACGTGAGACATTTTGGGATCTTCTGAGGAGGTTATGGGTGTCCCTCAGGAGGTCGGACAACTTGACAAATCTTCAAGTGAGGGGCCTCTTGGCAGTCATAAGGCTTTTGAATAAGTTGTCCTAAAGGACTCACTTCGGGGTTTCTATTAGATATTTGACATCTCCAATAAGTAGTTTTTCTATAACTAAGTTCAATATTTATCTCCATCAAGTGGCTAAGGAAGAGGGAGGGTGGAAGAAGATGAAGGAAGGAGTTTTATTGAATAATTGTGCAGCCTTCAAGAAAACCCATAAATTACCCACCTCTATCTGTCACTGTAATTTCTAACCAGAGTTCTAATGAATCTTTCTAAACAATAGTCTAAAGACAGGTTGGAAAATGAATTGGACCTTGCAAGTACTTGGGTAAGCAAAGGAGAAGCATTAATAATAACCGAATCATCCAGTTCCCAAAACTGTGCCAACTGAGATGACTGGACAACCAAACATGGTTAAAAAGATTCAAAGAATTGTTTTCGTGTGGCATTGCTAGCGCATCGCTGTGGGAATGTAGAGAAATTAGGAGAGAGAAGACAGGGCAGGAGTTCTGACATCCACGCTAGAGTGAAAAGAGACCGTTGGATTACAGTTGGCAAATGGCAGGCAGTCCTCGACTTACGACCACAATTGAGCCCAACATTTCTGTTGTTAAGTGAGACATTTGTTAAGTGAGTTTAGCCCCCATTCTATGCTCTTTCTTGCCATCGTTGCTAAGCAAATCACTGCAGTGGATAACCCGGACGTTAAGTGAATCTGGCTTCCCCATGGACTTTCTTGAAGAGCAGTTCACAAAAGGGGATCCTACGACCTTGGGACGCAGAGACAGTCATAAATATGAACCAGGGGGCAGGCATCTGAATTTGGATCCCATGATCACCGGAACCTGCAAAGGTCGCAGCTGTGAAAAACAGTCATAAGTCACCCAATTCAGTGCCGCTGTAACTTTGAACAGTCACCTAAATGAACTGTTGTAAGCCGAGGACTACTTCTATCTTCTCCTCGTCTTCCAATTGGTCCAACTGGGACCAGAATTTCTATTGCTAAGCAAGGCAATTGTTAAATACTCTGTCCCCCCTTGCCTATATACTTTATTAATTTTAATTTCGGTTTTAAATTGGTTTTAAAATTCGCTTTCTAAATCAGCCTTTAAATTTATTGTATTTTAAATTGTTTTGAAATGTGTCATTTTTATTGTTTGTCATTGTCTTAATTGTTTTAATTTTTATATGGCTGTGCACCGCCCTGGGTCCCTTTGGGGAAAAGGGCAGTATACAAATGTAAATATAAATAAATAATTAAAAAATAAATGAAAATCAATTTAGTCTACACTAAACCAAAGTTATATATCTTTTAATGAGACATATCAAGATGTGCATTTTAATAATAATTCTGTTCCTTATACTATGATATGCTGATATCATTAACTAATTTTAGTATGCAATTTTATGTAGCTAGCTTTTCTTTGCATGCTTTTTTAAAAAAACACAACTTTTTACTATAATTAACTACTTTGATTAGGTTTTGCAGTGTAATTATTTTTCTCATGTTTCTGTACATACCTTATATTCAAAGAATATAAATCAGGTTGATCTGAATATGAAATACAATGCATAGACCTCCGTGAATTATTCGAAAAGAAGCATAGACTGAAGCACACCCATCTGATGTAAAGTCTGATTCTGACCTAGTTCTGAGACATCTTGGTTATTTATTTTTTACAATCGTATGAAATATAAAATGTGAAGAAATAGCAACTGTTGAAAAGATACTCTATTTATAATTAGCCTGGATATAACTATTTTCTAAAGGTGCTGTGTGTGCTTGTATGCTTTGCCCTGTCTTATATTTGAGTATGGTGTATTTTAACTGCCTGAGTGACTGCCCCAGAAGTGTATTTATAATTCGTTATACATTACGGTGGAGTTATGGTGCTCGCTGATTGTGGTTGTTGTCTTACAGATACAATAAGTCATTATCCAACTAGGCAACATCTGTGCTAGAAGAAAGTGAGGTTTGCTCTGTGTTTATATACAAGTGGCTAATTCTGCCAGTTTGATAGTTATTTTCTCTCTTTGTCATCTTTAATATTAAGGATTTCAGCAGATAGCAATTGTAGGTGGCAGTCACAGCTAGGAGAGCCTTCAAACAACTTTGGGTTGTGTGCCAGTTGCAGCCTTTCTTGAATAAGGACTCCTTGCAGTCAGTCATTCAAACCCTGGTCATCTCGCACTTGGGTCCTGCAATGTACTCTACATGGGGCTACCCTTGAGGAGCATTTGGAAGCTTAAACTGGTGCAGAGTGTGGTGGCATAGGAAGTCTTTGGGGTCCTTAGAGTGGTTCATGTTAAACCACTGTTCCAAGAGCTACACTGGATATAAATTTGCTTTTGGGTGCAATTTAAAGTGTTGGTTGTTACCTATAAAGTCCTACATGGAATGGGTCCAAGTTACATGAGGAACCATCTCACCCTTATCAGAACGGCCCACCCCACCTATGCTGGCAGTGGAGACATGCTATGAATTTCATCAGTCAATGAATTCTGGCTGGTGGGGTCCAGAAGAATAACTTTCTCTGCCCTGGCCCCAGCTCCTTTGGAACATCTTGCCCTCCCTGAGGTGAAATTGACTTCCACCTTTCTGACCTTCTGTAAGGGCCTAAAGACCTGGCATAATAGCATAATGCTATTATGCAAATAATTAAAATTATATCTTTTTCATTTTGTATGTTTTGTGTAATGATATAATTCAGAATAGATCTCTAATGACAAAAATATGCAGACATTTAATGTGTTATAGCTGAAATCTGTTGTCTTAAAGTCCATTCCTTGCTACCTAAACTGAGGTATAATAATGTTTTCTATAAAAGCAGCCATTTAGAATCTAAATCATTGCTTTTATTTAGCAGATATAGATCAATGGAATAATAAGATAAATACTTTTTTTTCTATGGTTATTATCAAGGAGCTTTCACCCAATCATTTAGGAATAGGAGACATTTATTTCAACAGAATGAGAATAAATATCCATTAGGTCTGCTAAAGTGATAGGAGTGAATTATAAAGAAGTTATAAGGTTAGCAAACATGATTCTTTCTTGAACCCAGCAAGTGGCTCCAGTTTTCTGAATGAAAAATAAAACCACATAAGACTATTCAACAACTAAGGAGTTTTTGGGGATCTGTGTGTTTTGGACAATAATGTAGGAAATGTTTAGTGATATCCAATGAATCTTTTCATATAAGCTATTCAAATGTGGATCAATTTATTACTTGATTCCCCAACTGTTCATATATTCCATCTTCTGCAGTGTACTGTATAATCTGTTGTATTGAAAAACACATAAACATATTTTGATGGATATTTTTAATGATGCTCTTTATTATACATAACATTTTGTGTCACTTTCAAAAGGCTTGGAAGGATGGTCAAATGATTGATATAAATAAATGAGTGTGTGGCTCTTTTGTTACTTAGTAATGTGATTTTTATGAGTGTGATATATTTAACCGATTCAAACAGTGGGGAGGAAGTAAAATAGCTTTTTTTGTGGGGGAAGCATTCTTGTGACTTGTTAATTTCTATGTATCAGTTTCTTTTCTGAATTTAGGGTTTCATTATCATCCTCTAAATAGCTTTTACTAGCAGATTCAAAGAGATGGAATAAATTAAAATTCATTGGCATAAGATTGTTATGGTTTCTTTAACTGATTGCTTAGATTTTTAAATATCTCTCATCACCTAAATGTATAGTAATCTTATATTTTTACAGTAATAGACATATTTTTCAAAAGGACCAGCAGTTTTTTTAAAAAATAATAATTGTGGAACTGTGTATTTGTTTCTATGGAAACTTTAGCTTTGCATATAAAAGACATAACTTATTTTAGTGAGCTCAAGCTGCAGAGAATTTATATTCTTTTTCTAGTGCAGAGATCACATGTTTTTTTAAAAAAACATAAGGGGCAGAAGACCTTTTCAGAACTATTAATAGGCTTATAAAATAGCCTGTTTAGTGTGGATTAGCAAATCTGCCTTCTTTTGTAAATGATAAATTACTAAGCACATTTAGAAGCATATTATGCTTAGGAAAAAATCCTTTTTTAGAATTGTAGTAACAGTCCTTTGGAAGGAATTCAGATCACACATTTCTCAAATGTACATGTGAGGTCAACTAATTCTCTTAAAATAAGCAAATGCAAGCAAATGAGATTGCCATGATATGAGGTTGAAGATTGGCCTAAATCAGGATTCTGCCTTTTACAAGTGACCATAATTGCTTAGTTTCTTTTGGCTTTCTTTTCTGTCAAACTTAATCTGACTTTTGAAATCATATCTTGCATTCTCTTCTTTTCCACATATAGTCTGAAGAACACAGAGATAAACTGTTCTGATGATAGCAATTTATTAAGACTGTATGTATCTTTGATAAAATGAAGCAGACTGTACTTTCTGAGTTTTTTAAAAAATCGTATAAGCTGTTTACATAGATAGGACTTTCCAATCATTTCTAGAGCTGGGAACTAATATTAGGTCAAAAGAGTTGGACTTAAACCAATTTAACACTTAGTATGCCTCAGCACATAAAAGCACCCGGTTGGCCATATTTAGTTTTGTTAGCTAAGCATAGACAAAACTTGTTAGTAACTGGATGGGAGACTATGAGGAAATACTGCAAGAAAAAGTAAAAAAAAAATCTGAGAAGAAGACGGTGTCGATCTACTTCCACACTGTTGCTATGGATATCTTTGTGAAGTCAATAGGACCTAAATTAGACTTGAAGGAGACTTTAGTTTTCATTCTGTTTAGGGCACTTTTCCAACATTAAACTGAGCACAATACAATGGTTTAGCACTATTTATGAATATGGTTTTAATGTTTGCTTGCATGTAAATAGTTAACCAAGAAGCTTTGTTAAATTTGTTGCAGTAGTCAATTATATTGAGAAAATTCATACAGATTGAAATATAGATTTAGTAAAACTCAATTTGATACGCTGTGGTCTGCATAGCGCATCTCTTGATTGTTACTTTTTAAGAAAAGAAATATTTATATGATGTTATATTAGTGTTGAGATTATTCAAAATGATTCCAGAGTTGTTACTGTTTGCAAGTAATAGCAATGAAGATGTGTAGGCAACTTCAAGGTTTTCTAAAATTACTGTCTTCATATGAGAAGGTGGCGCTTTCAATCTTTTGCTTCCATAGCAAATTCCAGGGAAGTATTTCTCAGCATCCAATTCTACACTCAATTCAATTAGGGAATTGACAATGATGGGAAGGACAGGATTATATATTAGAAGATTTACTGAATTCTAAAGAAAACTTCAACCGAACCCTTCACTAAATTCTACGTATATGCATAATTTAAACCTAATTTTGAGGATATTAGCACATGGAGAAATGCAAACATCCCTTTTACTTACTGCCACAAGGTTTATGAAAAGATTGTAAAATTTGGAATTATTGGAATCTCCTTTATGTTTACTAACTAAACATATAAAATCCATGTATATAAAATCAATATATAAATAGTAAACTATGCAACACAAGGTTTTGGGGTAGGGCTGTGCCTATGCAAACATGACTCATAATTGACTAAACAAATGTGAATATGCTTCTCTTTTTAGAAAGCTTTTGCTTTAATAGATTCCTTCAGAAATGTGATTTCTAGACATGTTAGATCTTTCATTATGGTTGAAAGATAGTAATATAAAAGAAAAAAACTAGTCATTAACTTCTGAACAGATTGACCAATTATACACAATGTGTTGTTTCTAAATTAATAGCAACAATTTGTGCACCTTGGTGGTCTGTTTCAAATAGAAAAGCTAATTTGCTACATTATATTCACTATTTATAGTATTCACTTCTATTTCCTTTCAAGGGATCTAGTGTTTCTAAACTCAGTGGAAAATATAATGAGTTCCTGCATTTTTAATTAGTTTTAATTAAATCAGCATTAATTTTATAAACATAGTTTAAAATGTAGAATGCTTCTAGGCTTACAGAAAAATTAAAGTGACTAAAGTAAGTTCCTTTACGCTGAGTACTTTTTAAAATACTAGTGACTTAGAATAAATAAAAATTGTTATATGTACATACCATTTTAACTGTACATACCATTTTTCTGTCTTTTTTACTTTTAAATAATGTAATATATGCCCATTTTTAAATCAAGAATTCTCTTTACAATATATTTGAATATACATTCTTATAAATAAAAAATATAATACTGTGTAAATCTCACAAATTCAATAATATCTTTGGTTTTTTCCCCAATGGTAAATAAATGTCCTTTGCAGGACAGTGTTGTTTTTCTTTTTTTAAAAAGGATATTTTTACCTATGTATATTTGTTTAATAAATATAAATATGTCTGATAAATAAAATATATGGTTTCTGCCAGGTGTATGGTTTTACTTTACAGGTATGTCTAATATTCAGAGTTTTTCCTATACTTGAAATAGATCAGAACATCTATTCTTAATAATAATAATAATAATAATAATAATAATAATAATAATAATAATAATAATAATAATAATAATAATAATAAT
>JANHFO010003030.1:125027-135914 GCA_032468095.1 Pareas carinatus | reverse complement strand
AAGCGGGTTTCAGGCGTGAGAGGCAGAGCTCGCTCTCTCACGTCCTGTTGCCTCCAGAACCGGAAGTCCTCTCCAATAGATGTGCATTTTAACCATTCAGTGTAGTCTAATCAGTTTTGCTTTATAAGAAGGGTAACTGTATTAATGTTTTGCTGACAGTAAAAGTAATACATTTAGTGGACTGGAAGGATTGTTAGTACTTCTGACAAAATATATGCTTCTATACTAACAGAGAAATCATTGATATTATATAAATGGTATAAAACATACAGGAAACACTGGGACAATCAACAGGACTTAAGAGAGAAACATTGTTGTAGATAGTGTAGTTTTCGCCCATCTGGAGACTTGCCTGGCATTCAAAGTATTTAGATACATGGGACTCTGAACCTAAGCCTTATCAAATGTTTCTTTTATGTAGATAGCACAGGTGCTATTTCATATATTAGATAATACAGAGGCCCTAAAATGATCACACCTTTTAGTAATCAGTAAAAAAGATGATATTAAAATTTCATTGATTTTGGAAAGAATTGTTTTAAATAACAAATTTGCTATCCTGTGAAAAAGAGAAAATATGATATCTCTAGATACCATTACGGTAATGAGAAGTTATAAACACACAAGCTTGGAATAAAGTGAAAATAAACACTCTACTTGTTGCAATGGAATGAGAGTGGTACGTGTATTGGTGTGGTTGTAGAAAGAATAAGTAGGTCTGTCATCGACCACAATCTTGAATATAAAAACCTCAATAAGTAGAGAACAATAATCAACCTTTCTAACCTTCCCAGAATCTCAATTTTAGTCATGTTTAAATGCTCACACAAATCTACAAACAAAAATGATGAAATTTGAATGGTTCATAGAAATCCATAGTTTCCCTTTCAGACTTCTTCACCTGATTCTTCAAATGAGAATTCCCCAGCTACTCCCCCTGATGAACAGGGCCAAGGTGATGCCCCACCACAACTTGAAGATGAAGAGCCTGCATTTCCACACACTGATTTGGCAAAATTGGATGACATGATCAACAGGTCATTTCTTTAATATTTTTGCAATTATCTAAACTTCTAACAGTTGTACAGTCAACTTCTGGCATTTTGGATGTATTTCAGTAACTTTTAAGCAAATACATCCACTTCTTATTTTCCAACTACCTTGGTTATCGATTATTCTAAATAAGACAAAAAGATAAAAAAATTGTCTTCCAACCAATGTGTGCATTTATGACCAAATTTTATATTCCTGACAATAGTGCATGCTAGAATAAGAATAATGCTGGTGTAGCTGTATGAGAACTTGATTTAAATGAAATGGCAGCAGCTGTCTTCTCTCAATCATGTATTCACTTAATGACCTGCTCGTTGAAACAGAGCTTGACTGCTAAACAAGGAACGCATGTAAAAACTTCAATTGTTTACAAAGAACCGTATCAAATTATGACAGATTTTTTCTAAGTGTTTCTGAATTTATGTCCTGGGTATTCAGGGTGCATGAGTGGGGAAAGCCTAGATGTGATGTAAAATGAATTATATTCTTATGTTTTCCTAGACCTCGATGGGTTGTTCCTGTATTGCCCAAGGGAGAGTTAGAGGTTCTTCTAGAAGCTGCTATTGAGCTTAGTAAAAAGGGTAAGCCAAAAAATAAAACATTAAGAAAAATGGTTATAATTAATATCCCTGACTACCTTTTAAAATGGTTTGTCTGTTTGATTTGGGAATTGTCTTAAACAGACACCGCCTTAGTGCCTTTTCATTCCAGTTTCTTTTGTAACCACTCAAAAATATTTTTTTTGTAAATCACATTAAAAATTACATGGTATTAAATATTTTAGATTTACTAAAGAAACTAACTAGCACCTTTATGCAATTTTGATAAAGTACAATAGATACCTACGGTTACAAAGAGCTTTAAATGGCTTTCTTTTGAAACCAATTTTGAATGATCTGCTGTCAATGGTGTTTTGAGGACTGAATTTCAGTAGAAATAATTTTATTAATTCTGTTTTTTTTTTACATAGGTCTTGATGTTAAAAGTGAGGCATGTCAACGATTTTTCCGAGATGGGTTAACAATTTCTTTCACAAAAATCCTTACAGATGAGGCAGTGAGTGGCTGGAAATTTGAAATTCATGTAAGTTGGGGTTAGCTACTTATAAACATATGATAATAAGCAAAATCAGTGTGTTAAAAATGATTATTTAATTTTCCAAGCCCCCTGGCTTTCTAAACTAATGATTCTCAATTATTTTGAATAGGGAAAATGCTAACAGTCACTATAGGGTACCTGGGTAGCTCTGTGAAAGAGAGGAAGAACAGTAGGAACTTGGACATAACAGCTGTGCCAAAGTGAGGGCATTTATAAGAAGCTTACAGGCTAGCAGGTAGCACAATGCAAGATCCTGACCCAGAATAGATGCACAGATACACACAAAGGAATTTGGTTGTAGGCTTTGCTTTAAATGATTCAAATATAGAAAGTGACAGAGAGGGCATTTTACTATCATATAGTCAGTTTTGAGCAGCCCCCCAAATCTTTGTAAATTTGTCAACAAAGGGTTTTCCATAACCAGAGTCCAAAGCAGGAGACAGAAGCATCATTGGCACAGTACAAAGGTCTCAATATCATAGTTAGGTAGGTAAGGAGCAGATTTTTCACAGGCATGAGCTTGGGTCACAGAGTTCTGAGTAGCAGTGCAGTTTTTCTCAACAAGAGAAGTCATGTTCCCTCCATTGCTGGGTCTGAATGGCTTTTCCAGCTCCTCATCCTATGGGAAGGGGCACAGCTGCTCCTGGTGATTGCTGAGTGAACCGTGCCATTGAATACTCAAAGCTTCCACAGGCTATAATCTGCTCAGCAGACTCCTCTGAGTCAGAGCTGACCATGACATGCAGGGAAAGTGCCATCAATGAGAGAAATCACGCATGTACTGTCTATGCCAGATGGGAGATAACATCATTGCTGGCCAGGGGGGGCGGGGAAAGATTTGCCATTGATCCACTGGTTTTCCCCACCAATGTTTTGCCTAGTGCAACCTGGGCAGTGGAGTATTTTTTGGTCAGTGATAGTCAATAGAAGGGCAGTGTGACTATGTTTTGTTTTATTTGCCATGTTTGGTGCATGTTACAGACCCCTTGTAAAAATTCTACAGTTCCTCGGGGATCCATGGTCTGCAGTTTGGTAACTGTTAGTCTAAACCTAAAAGACACTACAGGGTAGCATTGTGTTTATTACTGTAATAAGATTAGTAGCAGAATTTGAATACAGGGCAATATTTCTTTTAAACAGAGATGTATCATTAACAACACCCATCGACTTGTTGAACTCTGTGTGGCAAAGCTGGCCCAAGATTGGTTTCCTCTTCTTGAACTTCTTGCAATGGCCTTAAATCCTCATTGCAAATTCCATCTTTATAATGGTACACGTCCCTCAGAAACTGTTCCCGCTGGAGCTCAACTAGCTGAAGATGAACTTTATGCTCGTCCTCCAGACCCACGGTCACCAAAGGTATGCTGATTAAAATTGAAACTATAGGTGAATCTTTGTTCAGACTTATATAAAACCTCTGAAAAATAATTTCCTACAGAAACTGGATTTCTTTTGGTTTGTTTTCAAGTGCACATTTGAGTCAGAAAAACTAGAGTTTGTGTGTTTATTTCAATAGAAGCCTACGCAGCTGGTTTCATAATATGATTTCAGTCAGTGGTATTTAAGTAATGGTATCATTGAACAATTTTGATAATTCAACTTCCCTCTGTACTGCAAACAGTACTTTTTCAGAGTATTAAATTGAATAACAGTGGTTGTGAATAAAGCATTTGAATGTTTGCCCCCAAATTAGCTTTTGTTATTCTCAATGCAATCAGTAAATTTATTTTAGCTAAATTAGATTATGTAAACTAACAAATAGATTTTTAAAGATAATTCTTCTGCCTTTGTTTCTGACAAAAAAATAGGAAAATAAAATACTTATTCTGCCTTTAAAATGTCATAATTAAAGACTCAATTTCAGGTGATATATTTTTTCAAATTTCCATGGAGTTTAAAGGATAGTACTAAGTAAAGGTAAAAACAATAATTTAAAGATATTGGCATCTAATTTCAATCAAATATGTAGAGCAATGTAAATATATGTTTTGGTGGTAGAAATTACTTGTAAAGGAGAAAACATTGTTTTGCAGGGTTGGCTAGTAGATCTCATCAACAAGTTTGGCACATTAAATGGGTTTCAAATCCTACATGATCGTTTTATGAATGGATCAGCACTGAATGTTCAGATTATTGCAGCTCTCATCAAGTAAGTTCTTCTAAGGAAGTGTTTGGAATTTGTCACCTGAGCAATAGTAACTCATTTTAATTCAAATATCTTTCTGTGTATTGGATGATAATGTTACTATTATATGCACATATTTCCATACTTTTCAAAATACAAGGAAGATTGCACAGTTCTGAAATATAAGACCACAAGAATACATAGTATTAATAACCAAACTTGGAGGGTGGTTTATAGCCAGTAGTGGATTTGACCCTGTAGAAAACATTTCTTCTCGTAACAAATCAGAATATCTGTTGTTTTTTTCCAACTATTTGCTGTCAGAAATAGCTTTTGACTGCGGAACAGGTAATTTAGAGATTGCTCCTATCAGCTTGTTCCAGTTAAAGGTTTTTTTTTAAAAAAATGCAAAGTCTTTGATGACTACAGTAGAGATTGCTGAACGGTTGTAAATTCCGCTCCCCAAAAAATCAGAATCCTGTTTGTCAGCCTTAATGCTACATTCAAAATTTCAAAATCTTTTAAATCTTTGATAATATATGAAAATATTTGTCTTGCAATTGCTACTAATTAAAACAAAAACTATATGTATTGCATTGCAAAATGAAAAGAACCTTATTTTGTAATTCTGATCTAAATGCATTGTGTTTAGTTTGTTCAACAAAATTAATCAATTTCTTATTTTTTTTTAATCACTTTATTCTAACTCTTGCTATCTAGGAGCTTTAGTGATTTAACTCTTCCCTAATATACAAACCACATTAGTTTCTGGGGCATGATGGCTCAGAGGTTAAAGACGCTGAGCTAGTGAGCTGAAAAGCTGACAGCTCGAGTTCAAGACCTGGGCGTTGCATTATGAGGTGAACGTACATTATCTGCCCCAGCTCCTGCCTACCTAGCAGTACAAAAGCATGCAAATTTGAGTAAATGAATAGGTACCATTTCAGTGGGAAGGTAACAACGTTCCATACACCTTGCCATATAGTCATGCTGGCCATATGACCATGAAAATGTCTTCGGACAATGCTGGCTCCTTCAGCTAAGAAATGAAAATGGGCGCTTCCCTCTAGAGTCAGACATGATCGGAGAAGGGAAACCTTTACATTAGTTTGTAGAAGACCTTGATATTTCTTTTCATTTTAATCAAGCAAATAGAATTGTGCAGTTAGCTTTGCTTAGGAAATCCCAGCATTAAAGCTGAGAGCAAATTTTATTGTAGGTTTCAGAATTTCCTTAGTTTTAAAAAAATGCTAATCAGATAGTCATGTTTAAACAGCCCAGTGAAAAATGGCTTCATGGGGTTGATTTTTATCAAAACATTTGGATTGTACCTTCTGAGTTGGTTGGGAGAGTTGGTTGCATATATATAACAAGTTGCATTTCTTGCTTAGGTGCTTTGAGGGGGTAAAGAACTTTACATATTTGTCTCAAATGAAAGATGTAAGATCAGTTCAAAACATTGCAGTAACCGTTCTGAGCTTCAAATATGGAGGACTTTCCCCCTTTGATAATGTTGCCTATATTGATCTACATTACTGCAGATATAAATATATATTTATATTTATCAAATTTATTTGGTGCCCACCTCATGGTTCAGGTGACTAAGCAGTTTATATCAAAATGAAATATTCAACAATTATAAATATAAAAATGGGTTAAAGAACAAGGGTTTGGAGGGGAGAGTTGGGATGCCTTTTCTGTTAGTGTACCAACCACCTCCAGCTACCAGCTTCTTCTTAAGGACTCCATGCCAGCCAAGCATAGCCAGGTTTTAATGCATTTCCTGAAAACTAAAAGGGGGTGGAATCTTACTGCCTGTGGCAGGAACCGTGGCAGAAGAGACTCTGATGAGATCTGCAGTAGGCTCCTTCTGCCAGCATGAGTGGGTCAGGCCAATCTCCTTGAGGAAAGAGTATTGCACAGATATCTTGGATCAATGCCATAAAGGCCTTTAAAGGTAATAAATTTGAATTGTACCCTGAATCAGATTGGTGTCCAGTGCAGCTTGTGGTGTTATATAAGTCACCTTCCAAAACTGTCCGCGCTGCTGTGTTCTGGATGAGTTGTAGCTTCCGAATACTCTTCAAAGGTAGCCCCATGCAGACTGTGCTGCAATAATCAAAAGGTTTTTACAGCTTTCTGTAGTGTAGAGTTTAACTATTACATTAATTCTCATTATATAGAAATTAGTTTTATTACACAAAGAATAAACACTAAGTAAATACTCATTTAAGGTAAATAGAATACTTTTGATAGAAAATATTTATCTTGGATAGAGAACATATTTTTGTTACTGACATTTTCTTAATAATATCTTATCAACATTGTTGCTGAAAGTTCTATTTTTTTCCCTCTCCAAAAGTGAACATCAGTGACAATCGACGTATTAAATTCATCACTGTGATGGGATGGATACCTCAGAAAAATAACTTCAGTTTCATTCTTCCATAGTATGTATCCCATCATAGTGATGAATTATAACTATATAATTCTATATGTTCCAGTGTATATACAACTATATGTTTCAGCATCCTGAGAGTTCTTTAGTTGAGCTGAAAAGGTGAAAATCCATTTCTTTTCTGTTATATTGGTGGATTTATGATTTGTTCACTCCTGGCTTTCCTTGCCCATTTCTTTGTTCTTCATTTTGCATTTTTTAAAAATTTAGTGGCATTGACATTTTCTTTGTCATTTGATCTTTTAGGCTCCTTAGTCATATAGCCTTGAAACACTTTTTTCAAGGTGTTCTGACTGTGAGGAAGATTGTGCCACCCCAAAACTATTAAATGACTTTTGCCCTGAATTCCCTATGTTGACTTCCAAAATTGCTTAGTTTTTTCCATGCTTTCCTGGGAATAGACTCTAGATAAAGCCATGGATTTCAACTTGTGTAATGTGCTGTAACCAACTGATTTCAGGTTTCATTCAGTGTTGAATGCCCTGACATATCCTAAAACCAAGTGCATAGTTTCAAACTTTTCAAAGTTACTTAGAGTTATTGTCTGAGTTATTGTAGAGGTGCCATTGCCACTGACACCAAGCAAGTGACTTGCATCAGCACCAAAGTTGTAGTAACATGATAGGAACAAAGTTAGTATAACTATTATAAGAACTAGCATTTAAAAAGGCCTCTGCTCCATAGATACAGTAAAGGGCTCCAGCACAGAGTTCTACCCTGTTTCACCTCATGGAACCAGCCCCTCTAGAGATTTATAACATTATACTCATATTATCTCAGTTTAGCCTCTATCTTTTCTATTTTCTTTACACATTTCATTATTACCTAGCAAAAACATTGTTTATTAGCTCTGCAGAAGAGATCAGAGATGGCTTCCTACCTATTTCCTAACTTCAATCCTTATACTTCCTCCAACATTTGTCACTAGATTCAGAGCTTCTTGCTGTTCTACTTTTTAAAATCTGGATCTGCAAACAGTAGGTGTTGCTTGTATTAAGATTGTATTCAATCAGATTTACCCCACAGTTGTAAATTCTGTTCATGTTTCATACACAGCAACCCAGTCCATTAAGAGGACTTAAATAGCTTATTTTTCAATCAGTCATAGTAAATTTTGCTTTTATTAATTTTTGTGAAATGTATTATAAATATGGCTGTTTAACATGCTACTTCAAACTAGTTTTTCATTTACATTGATCATCTTTCGTTTCAGACCATTTGGACAATGCTATGAGTTTTTAACACTGCATACAGTGAAGAAATACTTCCTTCCAATTATAGAAATGGTTCCACAGTTTTTAGAGAACTTAACTGATGATGAACTGAAGAAAGAAGCTAAGAATGAAGCCAAAAATGATGCTTTGTCAATGATAATAAAATCTTTGAAGAACCTAGCCTCAAGAGTTCCAGGACAAGAGGAAACAGTAAAAAACTTAGAAATATTTAGATTAAAAATGATACTTAGGTAAGATCTCTTCACTTGTGCCAATGCTTCTTAGGAGTTGGGGTATCTTATTCTGTTCCCCTTAAAACGTTTTTTAAATTTTTTTTATAGGTTATTACAAATTTCATCTTTCAATGGAAAAATGAATGCACTAAATGAAGTTAACAAAGTGATATCTAGTGTGTCATATTATACTCATCGACATGGCAATCCTGAAGAGGAGGAATGGCTTACAGCAGAAAGAATGGCAGTAAGCTTATTTGCTTTAATTTAGTGGGAAACTGTTTAAAGAATATGCATCAATTTAGTTTATTTATCAAATTTTATGTAGCCACCCAACTCACAGGAGGCGACTCTGACTAGTGTACAATAATTAAATAAAGAACATTACATGCATAAAAGCATATATTTAAAAGTATAAAAGTCAACATTAAAAAATTAAAAGTTAATTAAGAGCAAAATATATAGAAACCCAGGTAGAGGGAGAAAATGAATATACCTCAATAATGGAGCCATCTAAACATGTCTCCATTTCCCTGGGCCACCCAGATTTGGTGACATAACCAGATCTTGAGGGGCTTCCAGTATATCAAGAAGGGTAGAGCTAACCTAACTCATATCTTTGCTACATGCTTACATAGCAAAATTATACTATGTCTAGTCATTTGTGAAATCTGGGAAGAAAAAGCTGGTGAATATTATCAGTATTCTTTTTTAAAATTGTGGTTCCAATCCCCAAGAGTTTTATAATGCATTGCTTCACTCATCTAAAACAAAGCAAAAAAATATGTATATATTCTAATTGTTCTACTTAGGAATGGATCCAGCAAAACAATATTTTATCAATTGTGTTGAGAGATAGTTTACATCAACCTCAGTATGTAGAAAAGTTAGAGAAAATTCTTCGTTTTGTCATCAAAGAAAAGGCCCTCACCCTGCAAGACCTTGACAACATTTGGGCTGCCCAGGTAAGAGTTAAATAAATCTTTGATGAGACCGTATGTATTTTGCATGGGCATGTTTTGTTTACCTGTTGTACTACAGTGTTAAACATCTAATGCTTTTGTGTCTGAATCATTGTCCTATCACTTTACAAGAATGCACAAAGTTTTAACTCTTTCCAAGTTTCAAATAAACTACAAGTATTTTAGTACTAGCTCTGGTTTAAATTTTTCAGTACAGATAGTCCTTAATTTGCAACCATTTTAGGAAGACAGAATCTGGAAAGATGAGGAACAGAAAAGTCTGTGGAAGATGCTGTGCTTAGATTATGTTTTTTACTGTTGAGACAATTACAGTAGGGAACTGGTACATAATGGTACATAGGCCAGTAAATCCACAATGCCTGAGTGGAAGGAGGAAAGGGAAGTATTGGCAAAATTAGGGATTGAGGAGGCAAGTTGGATATAAAGTGCTAGGTACTACTGAGGGAATCACAGGAAGCAGCCTTTTTTATTCATTCCATAAAAAATCACTCTGAGATCCCTCCAGATTTGTTTTACCCTAAATGTTTTGTTTTACTGAAATGGGAATGATTTGAAGCTCTTCGTAAGAATTTGAAGCAAAACGTATATTTTGTATCATGCTACTACTCTGACCTGAAGAATCTCAGTCTTTTCATTAAAACGATTAATTTATGTACATTCAACAATTCATTGTCCCAATATTAATCTTTCTCACTGCACTGGCTCTGGTTATCTCTTTTAACTCCTTCATGAACTTTTAAGTGTTCTTACAGATTCTGTTTACACTTTGCCCTATTTTTTCTCATCTCATTCTCCTTTCTTTGCATTTATTCATGGGATTTATCTGTTCTAATGACCTTCACCCATTCAGCTTCATCATTCTCAGCCAAAGGTCTCATGAAGTTTGAAGCAATTCTCAGTTCTGTTATCTCACTTTCCATGGAAAATTCAAGCATCTCCCTGATGTTATGTAATGAAGCAATATTACTTTTCTATCATGGCATTGCATGCTGTTGCTTTTTCCTGAAAGTTAGGTGTGGCTTGCAAATCTTCAAAGGTTACTTGTTGCTGTTTTGTACAAGCTGAAATATATATAGTAGAAGGAGCCATGCATTATTAAGCATTCTACTGTTTCCCCCCTCTTCATCTGATTGTTTATTTTGTAGCTTCTTGATGATAGCTTTGTAAAGAAGCAGGTAGATTATAAATTACCATACAAATTCTTCAATTTTTTCCAAGAGCTAATTGGTTTATTAAAATGATACTTTGTGATAGAAATGTTGCAACATGTTGTACCCTTTTCTATAAAAAACAGAAAAACAACACTAATAATATTGCTTTTCAAGGCAGGAAAACATGAAGCCATTGTGAAAAACGTACATGATCTTCTTGCAAAATTGGCCTGGGATTTCTCTCCTGAACAGCTTGACCACTTGTTTGATTGCTTTAAGGTAATTATTTTATTAATTTGCAATTCATTGAGCTCTCCTTTAAGTAGTATAGAATCAAATTTCAATTTATATTGATGTTAATAGATGGTACTTCGTTCATTAGAATAGAATAGGTGGTACCTGGCTCAATAGTAGTAATTGCTAGAGGGATCTTGGAGTCTTAGTGGACTATTACTTAAATATAAACCAGCAGTGTGGTGCAGCTGCCAAAAAAGCCAACACAGTCCTAGGCTGCCCTAACAGAGGGATAGAATCAAGATCATGTGAACTGTTAGTACTACTTTATAATGCCT
>JANHFO010003030.1:107887-120178 GCA_032468095.1 Pareas carinatus | reverse complement strand
TGAGCAAGGCGCTTCCTGGAAGTGGGAGCAACGGCATGGGTAGGAGGCCTTTGGCTGCGGGGGGGTTTGGGGGTCCACGGGGGGTGTCCTCAGGGGCACGGATTGGTGAGGGGTCACAATGAGAGAGGGCAGCTGCAACGACAGTGACATCGGCCCTCAATGACAGTGGGTCTGACAACCCTGGTATAGAGAGTAATTTGCTGTTGAACAATTCATTAAGATATGAAAATAGTTATGTAACAGACTTTATGAAGAGAGTGCCTTTAATATAAAGCTATAGCTCCTGATATTTATTGTTACATAGTAAATTTTCAATTGAGTTGTTTTATGAATGTTCAGTTTTGAATGGAATTTTAGTTTAAAAATGTAATACTACCTGGACTGTCATTTAGTTTCCATTAACAATATTGAATGGAAATATTCATATTACATATTCACCTGTAAGTTTTATGTTTTTAATTGCAGTCAAACTCAGCGAAGCCCCCATGTATTTTATCGTCATGACTTAATCAATCAACTTCAGCACAATCATGCTCTAGTAACTTTAGTTGCAGAAAATCTTTCAGCATATATGGAAAGCATGCGACAGTATGCTAAAGGTGAGTTAAATTTCAAAGTTGTTTAGCTTATTAAATAAAATGCAAGTGGTTTCTCTCCTAAACATTGCTAGCTGCTGAATGCTAGCATTTTAATCTAAGAAATATGAGATTAGCTACTCTATAGAGGAACGTGTAAAATTCATTTTTAAACAAAAGGTATTCAGATAATTGCTTTTTTTCTGCAAAAGTAAAATATTTTTTAGTCTATTTCTGTGCAGTTTGTGAAACATTTTTAAATTTAATATTAATAAATTTTGGACAAGATTTTTGAAAAAGCTGTAAAAGAATCATAAAGGACATTGGTATGGCCGTCTCAGTTGTTGTATAGTTAAACGATAAATGGTTCAACAATACTAAAATTTTGGCAATTCTAAATGGATTTTCTTGGGTACATTGGGACTTACTAATAATTAAAAATCTATAAAATCATAACATTTGTTTCTCTAAAATTTGCAGAGCATGGGGAATATGATCCACAAACTGTAAGACCAGGAAGTAGATACAGTCATGTTCAAGAAGTCCAAGAGCGGTTGAACTTTTTACGGTTGGTCAAGCATAGCTTGTATTTTGGGGAGGGGGGTAGAGTAAAAATAAATATTCCCTAAGCAGAGAAAATATATTTGTTTACTTAGGTGAAGAATTGATGTATTAAACCAGGGGTGTCAAACGCAATTTCATTGAGGGCTGTTACTGCCGTGAACAGCCCCCCCCCCCCGGTGGATGATGCCTCTCCCACATGTGACACCACCCCCGCTGCCAGGGCAGCCTCACAGGCCAGATCTGACTCGCAGGCCTTGAGTTTGACACCCCTGTATTAAACAATATATGGAGCATCCCACGGAGCGATTTCCGGATGCACAGAATCGCTCCGCCGAAAGCTCCAAAGCCGAAGGATCGCCCTGCTGCCTGAATTGGAGCGTTCCCGGCGTCCCGCAAAGCGATCTCCCACGCTTTTTGGGAGTATTCGCTCCATAAGACGCATACACTCCCCCCTTTTTTGGGGGAGGGAAAGTGCGTCTAATGGTGCGAAAAATATGGTACTTCATAGCCAAGCTGCTCTAGAAAGATGGAAAAGGAATTAGGATTTCTTTTTGAATAAGTGCATCTTGCTATCTCTTGATTCATCAAAGCAAATTTGAATAGCTAATCCAGTAATTAGTAAATATTAAAGAGAAACTTAGCCTGTCAGGATTTGGAAGGAAATATCTTAAATGAAGGTCACACAGATATAGTTTATGTACCTACCCAGATTTTGCTGTATTTATCCCCTTAATCATTTACAGTAGTCCAAGACTATTAAATGCAGCAACTTCCTTTTATGAATATACAGTACATTAAGAATAGTAATGTGAAAGTATGTAATGTGTATGTTATGTAATACTGCTAAATTATCTTTTTCCTCTCTTTTGGAAATTTCAAAATTTTGGAGTTTAGGTATACATGGTAAACTTTATTTTTAAAGTCTTCATGGAATTAATACATATTTCTAATTATTCGTTTCTTTGTTTTTCTGCAAGATTTTTACTGAAGGATGGTCAATTATGGCTCTGTGCTCCTCAGGCAAAACAAATATGGAAATGTTTAGCTGAAAATGCAGTCTACCTGTGTGATCGGGAAGCCTGTTTTAAATGGTATTCTAAATTAATGGGAGATGAACCGGACTTAGACCCTGACATTAATAAAGACTTTTTTGAAAACAATGTTCTTCAGTTGGACCCTTCGCTCTTAACAGAAAATGGAATGAAATGTTTTGAACGTTTCTTCAAAGCTGTGAACTGTCGGGAAGGGAAATTAGTAGCAAAGAGACGAGCCTATATGATGGATGACTTGGAGTTAATAGGACTAGATTATCTTTGGAGAGTAAGTGCAAAAAACTATACATCTAACTATTCAAATTGCTACTTATGTTATTGAAAACGTATCTAATTGGAAAACACTTTTTTAAAAGTAAGCAAATCAATTACATATATATGGAATAAAGAATCATTGTGTATTTTAGATGTGCTTTCATTATTTTGGTATATCAAAGTTATAGAACTAAAAGGCTCCTAAATAGCATATTAATAAGGTGCTTATTTAAAAAATTGTTTAATTATCCAATTTTAATTGAAAATGTTCAACTACTACCAGTATAGTAAGATTGTGTACAGCTGTTTTTTCTAACAAATTTTATCAGCTATATAGTGAAACCTTGAATGTGACATAATGGACTTCGTATGCAGTTTTCTTAAGTAATTTACATTATTATATAATTGTGTTATTTAATATAATTGTGCAGTTGATATAAATACCATTAAATCATTGTGACAAATTATTTAATATGTGATGTCATCACACTGTCACAATGATAAAAATTCTTTAAAGACATTAGATAATAATGGTCAGTCCCTTCAGAGTATTCCATTAAAGCAAGATTTTATTATTTCCCAATTATAGGGAAAAGATATAATGACTAAATCTTTATAATAGGAAAAGTGAAATGTGCCCTTTGTTCTTAAGTATTCTACAATATTGTTATTTAAGACACTAGTAAATTCATACCAGTGCTGCCAGGGAAATGGCAACATAACCAAAAGGTAAACAAATGAAAATAATATTCCATTAACAAATCTAGACCTAGATTTAAACATGTTTACAGAATTTACTTGGTATTTGCTTTTTAAGTAATGAGTTGGTGTTCTAAAAGTTTCTTTGTAGCTTCTTAGGAAAATACTGAATGTAGTCTAGAATAGTGGCCCCCAATGTTTTGGGCACTAGGGAACGGTTCCATGGAGAAAGGTTTTTTCGTGGACCAGAAGGGACGTGGTTTTGCATGCTGACTTCTTCTCGCGAATGAGTATTGACTTGTTTCCACGAACCGGTTGCTAGCATTCTGCGGACCGAGACTGGTCCTTAGATTAGGTGTTGGGAACCCCTGGTCTAGAATACCAAAGCGTATTCTGAAAAAATCCATAGTGTTCTCAGCATCATACTACCCTAGCCATTCTGTTTATGGACTGCCATTATCTAGAAGTTAAAAACCAGAAGTGGTTTGTCATATTTTGAAGGAAATAGCCTGTAATAGAACCAGAATACCCCTAGAGTACCAGAAAGTGCTATTGCTTGAAGGATTAACTCTGAAAAATGACATAACACTTCAAGAATGGACATAATGGTATGGCTATTCCAAAGTTTTTAAGAACATTCCATTTCTAAAATGGTAAGTTGAGCATATGCTATTTTAGATAATTTTAATAAAAACTTTTGTTGTAAAATTTTAACATATGCTTTATGTTGCTGTTTAGGTTGTAATTCAAGGGAATGATGATATTGCCAGTCGAGCAATAGATTTGCTGAAGGAGATTTATACCAACCTTGGTCCAAGATTACAAGTTAATCAGGTAAAATATTATACTAACTTCTGTCTATGGGAAGTTTCAGAAGAGTAAAATCTTTTTTTGTAAATAGTCATCCAAAGAAGCCAGTGCAGAAATAATTATTTCAAAATGCACATTTAATATTGCTTACACAATATAGACATGGTTAATAATATATTACTCCCTCCCCTCAAATGTGCCCTGATATAAGCAGATATATTTACCTAATTTGAGTGGTCCATAATTTAATTTAATTATTTTAGAATAATGTAATACTGTGTAGCAAGAAGGGTTGGATTAGTGAAACACTGTGATTTTATCACTAATCTTTGTTAACTGGGCTAAAGTATTGATCTTCTGTCAGACTACATGACAGTTATGATTAATATTACTTGTACATGTAAGTCCTTGACTCACGACCACAATTGAACCTGAAATTTCTGTTTTTATGTGAGATATTTTGCCCCATTTTATGGCTTTCCTTGCCAGAGTTGTTAAGTGAATCATTTCACATGATAAGTTAGTAACCTGGTTGTTAAGTGAATCTGGCTTCCCCATTGAGTGCTTGTGGGAAGGTCACAAAAGGGGATCACATGACCTCGAGACACAGCAAAGATCATAAATATGAACCAGCTGCCAAGCATCTGAATTTTGATCATGTGATCATGAGGATGCTGCAAAGGTCATAACTGAAAAACGGTCGTAAGTCACATTGTTCAGTGCCTTTGTAACTTTGAATGGTCACTAAATAAACTGTTGTATGTCAAGGACTGCCTGTATTTGGGGCAGTGCTTATACTTCTAGAGTAAATTTGTTTGGCTTGTTAATGAACTTTTAAAACAGTATTTGGAATTATAAAACTGGGAACACCTGGACTTCTGCATGTAATTTTTGAAGGTTTTTTTCATTTTATATTCTTTTATGAATAATTGATAAACTATTACTCTTGGTATTTGTACAGGTAGTCATCCATGAGGACTTCATTCAGTCTTGCTTTGATCGTCTAAAGGCATCCTATGATACTTTGTGTGTTTTGGATGGAGATAAAGACAGTATTAATTGTGCAAGACAAGAAGCAATAAGAATGGTGCGAGTGTTGACTGTTTTAAGAGAGTATATAAATGAATGTGACAGTGATTATCATGAAGAGCGAACAATTCTACCAATGTCAAGGTTTGTGGAAAAGTCAGAACTACAGTTTTCTAGGGTGTAATTATTGAATTATTAATTAGATACGATTCAGATTACTAGTTATGTAGCTATTATAGTAAGGTATATATGTCTGAGTTCACATGCTTGGGATTATGCTACTCAATTTATTTTCTCAGTTGTCTGAACTGTTATCTAAATATAGTAGTATGTGCAGTTCAACAATTATCAATATCATGTTTATTATATTTCACACATGCAAGGAAAATATCAATTATTTTTATCTGTCTTACAAAATAAATAGCCATCCCTTTCAGAAGAATTCAGTAGTAAACACATTTTCTTATTAGCAAATTGTCAGTGTTTGAAAAACGAGTAAACATATATATTAACTGTGTTTTTACCATATTAACATTCTTAAATATCCAGGATAGTTTTAACTAGAATTTCATTTCCCTGTATTTTTAGAGCTTTTCGTGGTAAGCACATCTCTCTGGCAGTTCGTTTTCCAAACCAAGGTCGACAGGTGGAAGATGTAGATATTTGGTCTCATACAAATGATACCATTGGTGCAGTCAGACGTTGCATTCTCAACCGTATTAAAGCCAACAGTGCACATACCAAAATAGAATTATTTATTGGAGGCGAACTAGTAGATCCCGTAGATGATAGGAAATTAGTTGGACAATTGAATCTAAAAGATAAAACAGTAAGTACTAAGCAAAATTATATACTCATAAAATGCATGTCCATAGCAATATAAATATAATTTGTAATGGTAGAATGATGCATTGGTGAGCTTGCACACTTTTAGTTTAATACATTCAGAAGTATTTTAAAACTGTATTTGAAGTATTTTAAAATTGTTTAAAAACAGTTATGCTTCATTACTTCATGCAGTTTATCAATTTAAATCTGCATTTTACTCTTGTCTGCAGTTAATCACAGCAAAGCTTACACAGATAAGTTCCAATATGCCTTCAAGCCCTGATAGTTCCTCTGATTCTTCTACGGGTTCTCCCGGTAACCATGGCAATCATTATAGCGACGGTCCAAATCCAGAAGTTGAAAGTTGCTTGCCTGGAGTTGTAAGTAAAAGAACACATGCATTTAAATTTATAATGCTAAGCAGACATTTAAAATTTGCATCTTATGACAAGTTTTTTTTTATTGTAGATTATGTCACTGCATCCTAGATACATCTCATTTCTTTGGCAAGTTGCAGACCTAGGCAGTAGTCTAAATATGCCATCCCTTAGAGATGGTGCACGTATCCTTATGAAATTAATGCCACCAGGTAATTTATTTTCATTCTATAATTTTTAATTGAAATATATATTTGCTAATGGAAAGACCATACAGTGTATATAAAAAGTCTGCACTAAATGCAAGGTTGTTGAGATGTAAAAAAATCAGACCAATATAAATCACTTCAGAATTTTTTCCCATCTTTAATATAACATATAGCTGTACAATTTGATTGAAAAACAAGCTGAACTCTCTCAGAGGAAAAAAAATTTAAATGCTTACAAAAACTTCATTGTGTTCCATGGTATACAGTCAATACCTTTGAAATTTTTTATACCCTTCTCCTGACTGATACCTTCCAACAGTCAGACCCTTTGATGCTTTGTAAGCTCCTGGCAGACCATGACTTTTGCTGTAAGGGACAGCTGAGTAAATGTCAGCAACTCCTACTAGAACAGCTGAACTTTGTATTTCAGTTTTAAAGGTGCTTTGAGAAATCAATATGGGAGAAGAAACATTTTTAAATTTTGTTTTATGTGTTTCAGATAATACTACTGTAGAGAAATTAAGAGCTATCTGTTTAGATCATGCAAAACTTGGTGACAGCAGCCTTAGTCCATCCCTTGATTCTCTGTTCTTTGGACCTTCTGCTTCACAAGTGCTATATCTTACAGAGGTTTGTGTAGAGTTAATATTTTGGCGAAGTGATTTATTTTATAATTTCAAATTAATTACAAAAAAAATTGCTTGTGGTATTCAGTCATTGTTTTAATGACTGAAATAAAGAGGCTTGATGTATTTTGAGGCAAATGTATTTTGAGATACATTTTCCAGAAATGTATTGTTTTTATACTACAACTTTCCAAAAGTTTTTCTTCTTATGTCACTTGAATCTAAGAAATGGCTTCTGATTTGGGGAACTGTAAATATCATTTGAGAGGGTGGAAGATACATATTGTTATTAATTTTGAGATTTGTAGACATTGAACATAGGGAAAACTTTCTGGAGTTTCTGGGAATTGGGCAGCCTAAGCATGTAATACAATTATTTATTTATTTATTTATTTATTTTATTCGTTTTTATACCGCCCTTCTTTAGCCAGTGTTAACTTTCATATGCAACTGTTCCCAAGAAACTGGTATGTCATAGTGTTACCAGTGTAGTATATGTGCAGATCAAGCAGTATTGCCTTTTACAAATGACAGATGGAAATTTTGTCCATCATATTTTTACTAAATGTTGTCCAAGATTTTTTTGGTATGGCACCGAATGTGTCGATAACCACTGAGAACATCACGGGCAGTTTATGCCACAATCTTTCAAATTCAGATTTAGATCTTGAAATCATCGTCATCATCATCATCATCATCATCATCATGAATTATCAGATCATTCCAATGAATATGAATAATTGCATATATCATATCCATCCTACAGTTTAATGACTGAGTTTTGAAAGCAATTTTACTAAAATTACATGTTTGTATCTTTTCTCTATATTTTGCAGGTAGTTTATGCCTTGTTAATGCCTGCCAGTTTGGCTCTGGGAGAAGATGCTACTGACTTTCAGTTCAATTTCTTAAAAAGTGGTGGCTTACCTCTTGTGTTGAGTATGCTGACTAGAAATAATTTCCTGCCAAATGCAGATATGGAAACAAGAAGGGGGGCCTACCTAAATGCTTTAAAAATAGCAAAGCTACTGCTGACTGCAATTGGTTATGGCCACGTGAGAGCTGTGGCAGAAGCTTGTCAACCCGTTGTAGAGGGTACAAGCCCAATGTCACCGGTAACTAATTATTTTTATATAATTTTTATTAAGATGTTTTTACATAACTAAACAAGAAAAGATATATAGAAAAAAGAAAAAGTGTTAGAAGCAATGCAAATAAAGTTAAAAAAAGTTAAAGACATGGCTTCCAATATTTTCCTTTAAAATATCCTTGAAAATCCTGATCTCATTTACTTCTCACTTTTGCATTTGAACCAAATAAATTTATTTCAGGCTTCTGGGAACTGTGGGCTTCATTTTGTCTCCTTAGTCATTTTGTTAGCATTCATTATTTTCTGTATGAATGCTTCCTGCTGTTATCTTGAATTTGAAGTTATTACTTAGACTTTTTGATCACATAAAGTCAATTTCTCCATTGGGAGCCATTTAATGATCACAGTTTGTAAGGTGCCAGTGGAAGGATAGTAAATAAGTACATAGAGAATAGCACAACTGAGAAGTGAACATTTATATAGCTTGATCTGACCTATGTTCAAATCATCAGTAACTATGCTGGCATTTAGGAAAATCATTAAAATGTGGTTATTTAAAAGCCCTTAGGGACTCGTAAAATGATAGACTCCTACCTTTATATCCAGTGATTGGCTGTTTACTGGTAGTGTGATTTCTTTGCATGATGATGAATAGGAAAATATTGTTAGTAATTATTAATATTGTTTAGTTTGTGCTAAAAATATTACATTTGTTTTATTCCATAATTTTGAAAGCTGCTTAATGTCTTGTTTGCATTGAGCATCACAGACTTGTTAGACAGGCAGACAAATCAGAATTGATAGAAGAAAAGAAAGTACAGGTACTTCAACTTGAAACACTTCATTTAGTGACCATTCAAAGTTACAGTGGCACTGAAAAAAGTGACATGACTTTTTCAAATGAATTAAATTTTAATAATAGATATGCATTAGGATTCAAATCCATTAAGATTCATAATAATAGCTATTGTATTAAATGTTTGTATGAGA
Organism: Pareas carinatus; assembly: GCA_032468095.1. Taxonomy (NCBI): domain Eukaryota; kingdom Metazoa; phylum Chordata; class Lepidosauria; order Squamata; family Pareidae; genus Pareas; species Pareas carinatus. The sequence continues at coordinate 111,074 of JANHFO010003030.1, read as the reverse complement.
TCAGAAATCAGTACAGTTCAATTATAATAATCTTCATTATGCATAAGGACAATTGAACACTCATATTAATATTTTTGGTAGTATTTGCATAAAGGCAGTGGAAATAATTTTCTCAATTTTCTCTCATACTTTTACTGTTGGACAGAATGTGTTCTCTATTTAATAATACTGAAAATAAATTGTTGCAGATCAACCAAGCGACTCATGACCAGGCGGTGGTGTTGCAAACTGCTCTGCAGAACATTCCCAATCCAACTTCAGAGTGCATGATAAGAAATGTAGCAATACGCCTTGCACAGCAAATATCTGATGAGGTTAGTATGGTTAAATATTGAGCACTTCCAAATTCTGTTGGCTTAAATTTATAGCCTGTTTCTGAACTATTTTTAGTTCTGAAAAAAGGGCACATACATGAGACTATAAGTGAATGGAGACTCTTTGAATCCCATTTGCAGTCACCTGATGCAAAGAATGTACAAATAAACTACCTCCTTTCAGGTATACTTACTGTGAATTAATTTATTGCAGATTATGAATATACAATGTGGTTTGCAAGAAACACATGGTATTGTCCTTAGTTTGAATTGTACCCAAGGCATCTGATAAATCTCATAGAGTGCTTATGGAAAAATGTAGCTGCAGACAGGACTTTAAATTTTTACATTGTATAATTGTGAAAAAAGCACAGTTGATAGATTTCCCTTGAAGACTAGAAGTAACTACAGTAGATGACTGAACTACATAGATGTATAAATTGTGTATGATGCAAGATTGTGGCCTACTGTGGCATGGATTCACTTTTAAACACATGTGAAATGTTAGGTTACTGATTATATTTATCTGTTTCTGTTTTCAGGCTTCAAAGTTTATTCCTGATATTTGTGTTATTAGAGCAGTGCAAAAAATAGTATGGGCTTCTGGATGTGGATCAGTACAACTGGTATTCAGCTCAAATGAAGATATTAGTAAAATTTATGAAAAGGTAAGAAAACTGAACCAGAATTGAGCTCTAATTAGTTTTAATAGGAAGAACCATACTAAGAAACTAAATTTAATGTGGTCTATTTACAAATAGTAGACATAGCTATGGTTGTTTATATTTATTGGCATACTGTTAACTATAATCTTAGTAGAAACAGTTTTTAAGATTATTCAGAAAACATTTATATAATTTCGTAGTTTGATACCTCTGAATATAAAAGTAAGGCTATTGTTTTTGCCTCAAAATTACTTGATTCATTATTTCTTTGTGTTCAACTAAATCTGTAGATGCACATAAAATCTGTATTTATATGCGTATCGCACATATTCATGTATTCCAGTGGAATTTCTTTTGGGCTATTTTACTATTTACTATTTTACTTTTGCAAAATGTTATATGTAGAATAATTTTAATTAAAAGCTGATATTTTTACTGTTGTATCCTTTGTGCCCTGTGCTACATCTGAAAATAAATATAGTTTGCCCAAGTAGATACCTTAAATGTTTATTATTTTTAGTAAAACAAATAATTTGATTATGTAATTGTATAACTTCAGAAAAGAAGTGTGGCTGCTACTTTTGGTGAATCAAGGCTAAATTCTGTGGCTTGAAACTGCAGTTTAGCTTAATGATAGAGTGTTGTTAATTTCTCCTCTGAATGTGAAAGATTGTGGAAAGAAGCTATTCCTTTGAGAAACTGATTTATCTAATAAACGCAAACTCCAGATAATTAATTAAAACCTCCTCTCTTAAAATGTTTGACTCTTGACAAAGTGCTGAAATTAGATTCAAATAATCCAAAGCAGGCAATCATGACCAAGTGTTATATTTACAGTTTTCATCACCACCAATCCCTTATGTGTAACTTGAATTCCTGTGAAATCTAATTCAATTCAGCATAGTTAGATTATTACACTTTATCAACTCTTCAAATCTTTCATCCTAGTTTTCAGGTTTGATTTTACTATACCATTAATGTTTGTGATGTTTGTGATATTAAGTAGTATGTGTAATTTCCTTGGGCTTGAAGGAACAATTAATAAAGTAATATGTTATGTTGCTTATTTCTGATTTATTTTATAGACGAATGCAGGAAATGAACCAGATTCAGAAGATGAACAAGTTTGCTGTGAAGCACTTGAAGCGATGACGCTTTGCTTTGCTTTAATTCCAACAGCACTGGATGCACTAAGTAAAGAAAAAGCATGGCAGACCTTTATCATTGATTTGTTATTGCATTGTCACAGCAAGTAAGTGATTTTAATATTTCATTTGTTTTATCAACTGCTCCCCAGTCAGTAGTATTCTTGATAGCACTAGTAGTAGTATTCAGAATGACAAAAATCACATGGTGCTAATTCAGTTCCTTGTGACATCACAATCACATGCAAAAGAGTGCTGAGGCATGATGCTGATGAAAGCAAGTTCATTGGACATTCATGCCTCTATAATCAATTGCAAGTAATCATAGATTGTCAGTATTGTAAATAACGTACAAATATTGGACTGTAATTTGCATTTTATTTTATTTTTATTTTTATTACGGAGTCCTAATTATTGAAGTGTTGTGATATAATTTTATTAATATTCTGCTTAAGTGGACAATGTTCTTTTCCTTATCCCTGATATCTATTAGAGTGCTATGACTTGGAGCTTGAACGTCACTTCTCTGTCCAGATCACAAGTGTTTATTACTATTTAGCTGCCAGATAAACCTCTTAGAGTAGCCTGCAAGAATAAAACAATAAAATGTTGTTGCACTAAATAACAAACAAATTGAGACAGTTCTTGAGTTATGACCATAATGGAACCTACGACTCATGATCATAACTGGTGATAGTCATAAAGCAGGTTGGTCTCTCGATCAACCTGATTTTTATACCCTTCTTTGTGGTGGCTGTTAAGCAAATCACTATAGTTGATAAATGAATCCATGATCATTAAGAGAACAAGTGGTTTGCTATAGGCATGGTTTTGTTGAAAACTGGAAGTAAATGCAGATTTTTCAGCAAAACCATTGTAAGAACAGGACATGGGGCACGATATGCTGTAAATGGCTGCCCAAAGTGCAGTCGATAAGGGACTAACCATCGGAACCTGAAATGTGGGTCATAATTATACCCAAGTAGGTCCATTAGAACTTTAAAAGTCACTTAGTGACTGGTCATAAGTCTTCTATTAAAAGTGGATAGATAAAATTATAGGA
>JANHFO010003030.1:86174-103868 GCA_032468095.1 Pareas carinatus | reverse complement strand
CTGTTGATTTTAGTATTTAAGCCATTTCTCTAAATCCCCCTCTTTAAGGAAGAGGTTGGAACCTTAGGTCACGTCTAGAAATTATACAACTAATTTTTTTTCATGCATCAAGCTAATCCTGCATCACATGCTAAGGAATATGTCCAAAGGGTTAGGATTCATTTGAAAACTATCTAGAATATGATGGAAAGTATGTGGTAGTAGAGGAAAATTTCAAAAACATAATATTTCCAGGAGTGCAAACTGTTCCACAGTAGTTTAGAATGCAGATGCTTGTTAAGCTATTAATCTCTCTAAATTTTACATGTGAAAATTTAAATGTAATTGATGCATTTGGATTTTAGATTTGATGTAGCAGCTCATACACACACACACACACACACACACACACATGCTGTTTGGTTTCTCTTGCTGGCAGCTGCCACCCAGTGTTTCTTTACAAATGAACTAGGAACTCTGGCTTGTTAACTTGATAAACTAGACATAAATCAAGTGTGATCTGTCATAATTGTCATATGTCTTATTAGGAAAGGAGTAAGATTTCTATTAAAGTGCTTCAGAAGTAACCATAAGTGTTCATGCTGATTTAATTGAATGTTGCTTATCAGGATGTCTGAACTGAGACTTTAAGAAATATTCTGTGTTGTGACTATTAATGAAAGTATATTTTCAACTATGTTGATATTTTCTTTCAGAGCACTGCACGAGAACGTGCTAAACATTCAGGAGATTACTTTACTCTGTTAAGACATCTTCTAAATTATGCTTACAATAGTAATATTAATGTGCCCAATGCTGAAGTTCTGCTTAATAATGAAATTGACTGGCTTAAAAGGATCAGGGTAAGTTTTTTTTCCTGTTACTTTGTAACCACTTGTAATTTGTTTTAAATTTAAGTGTTAATTGCCTTGGATTCAAATATGCAAAATAAAAAAATGGGATGATAATTATAGTAAATTAAATGATATGTGCTTCCCTAAAAATGCTTGAAAATTCATGTGTATGAATATTCTCCTTTCTTAGGATGAAGTGAAAAGGACAGGAGAAACAGGTGTAGAGGAAACTATTCTAGAAGGTCATCTTGGAGTTACCAAAGAATTACTGGCATTCCAAACTCCTGAAAAAAAATACCACATTGGTTGTGAAAAAGGTGGTGCTAATCTCATCAAAGTAAGTTACTGCTGTACAAAAAGTTCTGAAATTGTAAAGTAGCGAAGTGGAAAATATACAAATTTGAATTTATAAGGAATGTCAGCATATTTACAAAAAGCATAATGATAATTTAAATTAATTGAATTTTGGAATCTTCAAAATATGTAGATCTAGGATTAAATCACAGCAAAATTTCTGTTGAGAGAAGGGACAAACTTTTATTCTTTCTCAATTTTTATAAAGTTCTAAATAAAGTAAATCATTGAATAATAGTCATTTATGCAACTGAAGTAAATGCAACACAATGCACCATACATTGAAAAAAAACCTCACAGCATCTTGAGCATGCTAGAATCCTAAGTGAAATATGTTTGGGACAAGAAATCTGTATCAAGTTAAAGGCAAGTAAGTCCTTGCTCTGTGAAAATTATGGCAAATCTCTGCCTGGAAATCCTTTATTCAAGTAACTGCTGTTATTATCTGGCTTCTGAGCTGTGACTAAATAGGTTTGATAAACTGCTTATTTACATACCCCTGGCATTTTTCATATATTTTTTAAAAATAATCTACAGTCTTCTAAATGATTCAGTATGTTACATAACGGAGTTATGGAATTTAGGTTTTATTGCTTTCTTTCTGTTAAGTAATCCTCTTTTCTAAAACTCTTTAAGTGTGACTCCTAAGTGATGTTTCTTCTGATCTGGATAGTTCCTAAATTAATAACAGATATTTTATTTATTATTTTTCAGGAATTAATAGATGATTTCATCTTTCCTGCATCAAATGTTTACTTGCAATACATGAGAAATGGAGAATTACCCGCTGAGCAGGCAATACCTGTCTGTAGTTCCCCAGCTACCATTAATGCTGGATTTGAGTTGTTAGTAGCCTTAGCAGTGGGCTGTGTCCGTAACCTCAAACAAATAGTAGATACTTTGACTGAAATGTATTATATAGGCACTGCAATAACTAGTACGTACTGTTTAATATTTTAACATTTTATATGAATTTCAATGTGAGCAAGTTAATATATTTTTATATTTTTTCATAATTTATTTGGGGAAATTGCTGGGTTGGTAGAATATTAGGCCAATTTCTCTGTATTGTAGCCTTTTAGTATCTTAAAAGTTTATACAGAAGATAGTTGATGTTGAATGAGAGGGAAAATATGCTATTTCTTGCTTAAATCCAAAACTAACCTTTTTCTTTGAGATGACTGCTAGGTAGTATAATCATACTTCCTAAAAGGAGTAGATAAAGATTAAATCTGGTTAGGACTGGACAGATACTATATTCATGGAGGCTTCAGTTTTAAATTGTTATATTAGAGCTTCTTCGAAGGCTCTTAGTGACTGATTCAAATTACTTTTGAATAATTGCACTTGGAAAAGGAAACATCAAAGTATTATTAGTTCCCCTGTGCTTGAGGAACCTAGAAATATTACATTTTCGATCCTGTTCCAAGTGTTTGTTCAGATTTGGCGAACTAATGCATTGTTTTACAAATCTAACAATTTTGCAATTCATCTTAAAATAACTTGTGAATAAATTATTTAAAGGGGGCTTTCTATATAATTTTGTGCATCTTTTGGCTGTACCTTTTATTGTCCATTTGCACTCAGGAAATAAGATGCAGAGGAATGTAATTCCCAACGTACACATTTTCATGTTAAATCCATTTAATAACGAAACTATATTTGAAGCAAACTTGTTTCATGAATATAATTTTAAGCAACAGCAAGTAGCCTACTAGTATATTTTAAGTTATAATGGTCTAATATATTTAATTTGTCCTAGCATGTGAAGCATTAACAGAATGGGAATATCTGCCACCTGTTGGACCACGACCACCAAAGGGATTTGTAGGGCTTAAAAATGCTGGAGCCACTTGTTACATGAATTCTGTCATTCAGCAATTATATATGATTCCAGCCATCAGGAATGGAATTCTTGCAATTGATGGAACAGGCAGTGATGTAGATGATGACATGTCTGGAGATGAGAAACAAGATGAGGTAATACCAGATTGTGCTTAGTATATGATACCGCATCCAGTTGTGCTTCTTTTTCGTCGTAGGTTTGACTGTAAAGGCTTTTATTCTGAATGTGTATATGCAGGTTTGGCAATAACTTTTTAATTACCAACAATTTTAAAAAGTATAGAAGCCACATTCATTGCTTTTATGTTAGTTCTTAGTAATATCACCAATTTTAAAAGCAGATATCCTTCTGTTTTACACAAGTTTGACAGTTTTCTTGCTTTCACAAATACATTAAATGTGACCTATCTTTTTAAACTCTTCTTAACTCATTATGCTCAAAACCATTTGTCTGTTCTATAAAATACTTTCAGTGTCCTCTCTACCATGCAGTGACTTTTTAAATTTGACATCTTGAATGATATCTATAAGTTTTCTAATATGATCTTTGAACAAGCATTTCCTGAATAATAAGCTACATTAATGTTTCAAAATATGATGGAGGTTACTGAAGTTGCATTCAGTACAGTATGGACACAACACATTTATGAATGTAAATCTGATTATAATAAAAGATTAAAAAGGAAAGAGATTGGAGATGATGGAGGAGCATGATTTTGGTCATGGAAAAACATAACGAGATATAGTTAAGAGCATGTATAGCAATGAGCTGTTAACCCTTGTCCCTCTCCCCACATTTTTGCTTGAAAGGAGAAGAGAAATTTAATTACAGTTTGTAGCAAATCCTACTTACTTATTTTGATTTCAGGGATCAATATTTTAACAAATAATACTTTAGTGAATGAGTCTGAGGCTTAGTACTTCTCATTGTATTCTGAACTGTCATTCTGTCTGAAGTGATTATCTCTTCCAAAAAGCATATGTTGCCTATTTGCAAATTACAGTAATAGAGCTGTTAGACTGTGTGATTTCAGTAAGTTGCTAATTTAGTTGGTTTAAAAAATAACTTTTCTCTTTCATGTAACAGAATTTTGGATTACTTATTATAGAGACCAATTATAAACAAGACTATTGAGACAAGATAGGTGTGAATAAATTATTTCAGTGTATCAACTTGATAAGACATACAAATTGAGGAATATGCCTTGTATATCCAATATGGCACATACTGTGTATATAAGCATAGAATCCAAAGATGTCCATAATGTGCACATTGAATATAGTACATCAGAAATTGCAATATTTCCTTTCCAAAGATATCTGTATAGAATTACAGGAAAGGAATTGCATTGTCAGTCTCTCCACAATGTCTATTTACCTATCTACCCCAAAGGATTTTTAAATCAAATAAAGTCGCTAGATTGCACAGTGTTTCAAAGAGTGCTGTCACAAACTTCTAATCTGCTTTTAGGAATCCTGTGGTTATATATTTGTAAAATGTCAGCTGTATTGATTCATTTACCCAAAACAGTGGATGGACATGTATTGTTTAGATTAATGATGACCCTTCTGATCACTAAATGATGGAGTTGACAGGTCCTTCCAAAGAAAAGGGAGAAAATTCCTTATGAAGAAAGAAGTTTGACTTGTGTTTTAAAGATTGTCATTGTTAAATGTTTATGCCTAATATATTATTGGTAAACAAGCATAGATCAGCAGTTTGGACGAGTCACACTCTCTCTTCCCAATCCACTTTGTAAGATTATTGTTGTGGAGAACATAGGAGAGAGGAATATTAGGTATACTTTCCACCCTGAGTCGATCAAATATATATATATATTTAAGGGGGGGGGAATGATAATGGTGATGATGAAATAGAACAACTGTGCCAAAGGAAATCAAGGTAGTACCTATAGTAATGGGTGCCTTGGCTACAATCCCAAACAACTGGAGCACTACTTGGACACCATCGGCATTGTCAAATTTACCATCAGTCAATTGCAAAAGGCAGCTTGGAACAGCTTCCATCCTACCTACATCTACCATCCTTGAGAAGAATTCAATAGGTGGACAAAAAAATCAAATCCAGTCTGAACATCTGGCTGACTGCAACAAATCATATCATACTAATATTATGATAATAGTAATATCATCTGAAGTCCATTGATGTGATTTTTCAAGGAATACAAAAATTGCTTCAGCATTGCTTCTCACCAGAAGAGACAGTTGTCCCTAGAGCATCAGCTCCATTATCCTGTGACAAAAGGGTAGTTCATTATAGGTCCAGCTACCAAACACTACTTTGCAACTGTTTTCATGTATACATATATGATTCTTTTTTAAGAGCAATGTTGACCCACGAGATGAAGTATTTGGCTATCCTCATCCATATGAAGATAAACCAACTTTAAATAAAACAGAAGACAGAAAAGAGTACAACATAGGTGTATTAAGACATCTCCAGGTCATATTTGGCCACTTAGCAGCTTCTAGATTACAGTACTATGTGCCAAGAGGATTTTGGAAACAGTTCAGGTAAATGGGAAATTAACTTTTCTTGAAATGTCTTCTGTGATATGCTACAAGCAATGTGCACTTGTTATTTCTAAGGTGATAATAGCTTTATGTGAACGTTCTAACTTATGTAGAAAGCAAACAAAAATTGCTCAAAGAAGAAAAAGTTACTGGCTAGTTCAGAGAGAATCTTGATGTAGATTGTTGATACAACAAAATGTAAACAAAAGCTTTAAACTCATGTGTGGATCCATCATGGTAGGAAGATCCTTGAGTGTGAAATTAAGTTGCTGTCTAATGGAAAGCACAAATATGAGAAGATTTTTATCTCTTGAACTTTCTTACTATGGCTGAATTCATGTCTTTTCCATGTGTTCATGGGGAAACGAAATATCCAAGTGGGGAGTATATACATACTGATATGGAGTTTTTACTGTGAGCTAATTAATTCTGGCAGTTATTTGCTGCTAGCTATTTTTGAGATTGAATTTAGAATTTTGGGAATATATTTCCATTTAATTCAGGGTTTTATTTTATAATTAAACAGATTTGTTGACTATATAATAAAGAAAATATGTTGCAAATAAAGATAAACAAAAATGAGAGCAATATAAATCAAACCAATAATTGATTTACTTAAAGCTTACTGTGTGAAATATCACAGGTATTATTCTCAATGATATCTCTCCTGAAAAGATTCAATCTTTATGTTCAGGGATAAAAGATACCTGAGCTGTATTTTTATTTACATGGCTGCCCATCTCAATGAATGACTTTTGGTGGCAAACAGAATTAAAATAAAATAGAAACAATAACAAGAATTATAAAAATTAAAAATGCAAGAGACAACAAACCAAATCAGCAACACAACCAAGAAACAGACCCCTACCTAGGGATATAACCAGAACTTTGGGGCCTTACAAAAGGCCAGCAGGATTGGGACCATTGTAGTTTGCAGAGGTAGAATATTCCATAGGGTGGGCACAAATAGCAGGAAAGGCATGTCATCTAGGTCTCGCTAGCTGGCATTTTTTGGCCAATGAGATGTGAGGCATGCCCCTCGTGCCTGCCTGGATCGTATGAGTAGAAGAAAAAACTGGTGAGAGATGATCCCTGAAGTAACCTGGTCCTAATCCATGAAGGATTTTAAAGGTGACAACCAGCACCTTGAATTGTACCCGAAAACACACTGGCAACCAATGCAGCTTACAGAATAGCAGTGTTACATGTGCAGAGTAACCAGCATCATTTACTACATTGCAGTGATCCAAATGAGAGGTCATTTTACCTATTTGGACATAATTAATTCACTAGATGTACCCTTTTAAGAGTATTAAATAAGCAATGAGCAAATTCATCTCAGGCATTATAGTTAATGACACCACCATTCTAAAGAACGATCATTCTTCAGATCATTCTGAGGCTTAGCAGAGAGGATAACTTAGCCATAACTACCTCTATTCATTCCTATGTGACCTCAGATTCTCATCTCCAGGAAAACAATGGGAGAATCCTGCTCATTATTGGAAAAGGGACAGGATCTTAAGCTTGTGTCTTTATGCTCATGATTTAACTTAACATACTGTTTTTCACTTCAGGTTTAATATAGAAGGAATTCTTAGAATGTTAGATAAGGAAAGATTTATTCTTTTTTTTAATGGAAAAATATTCTAATTTTCCTCTTGAAATATTTAAAAATAGGTAGCTATAGAAACAGGAATGAAATTTCTCACAATATCCATCCTGGTTCATCCATTCCAGTTCCTGGAATATGTCTAGAAATGTTAACCTTTGATACCTGGCATTTTTATTGACACATTCTAGGAAGAAAAAGGTGAAATCAAAGGGCATCACTCTTAAGGTCCTATCTCCTTAATTATTATAAGGACTACATCATTCCATAAATGAAGAGGTTGGTTTGATTGGTGACAGTAGTTTAGTCCTCTTTGTAAATGAATCAGTATGTAATTTGAAGATTGTTGTACACCTGTAACATGCATCTTTTAACTTTTAAAGTTGAGCTAAACAATTATATTTATTTCTATGCAATGTTATTTGTCTAAAATCTGATTTTATTAAAAAAACCTTTCTTATTCTAGACTCTGGGGTGAACCTGTAAATTTGCGAGAACAACATGATGCTTTAGAATTTTTTAACTCTTTGGTGGATAGTCTAGATGAAGCTTTAAAAGCCTTAGGTCATCCAGCAATGTTAAGTAAAGTGTTGGGAGGATCCTTTGCCGATCAGAAAATCTGTCAAGGTTGCCCACATAGGTATGTGTTTAGTTATTTAATAGAACATTGTATATTATTGTATAAATATATATGTATACTTTCTGTATTAGCATTCTAAATGATGATTTGAAAACTGGTGATGTATTTCACACTGTAACTTTAATAAAAATACTGGAATGTTTTGATTTCTTGAATTTACTTTTTCATGTGAATTCTATACTGCTGACCATTTGAGGGTTGGTCCAGATCTACTGTTTGATTTTATTGATACTTACTCATGCATCTTATATGGTAATAAGGTCAGGGAGCCTTTACAGCTACCCTTTTCTGCCACTGATAAAATCATATTGAAAAGCCATATTTACAGTTATAGTTTTTCTTTTAACTTCCTTGATTCTAATTAAAAACCAAAATGAAAGTTTGTTGTTCTTTTGTGTCAGCTTGGGTTTATTTGCTCTTCCATATTCATTTGTTAGTAAATGTAACCTTTTTCAACTTTTATTAATCTTTCTATATAAAGAAAATAATGCAATGTTGCCATTTTTCCAGTGGGCAGTTTATATTTTAAGTTTTCAATATCAAATTTTATTCTATTCATAAAACTATTAATTTTGTTTAATGATGCAGTAATACATTTAGCAAAATTTTGCTATCTTTACAGGTACGAATGTGAGGAATCTTTTACAACACTGAATGTAGATATAAGAAACCACCAAAATCTTCTTGACTCCTTGGAACAATATGTCAAAGGAGACTTACTGGAAGGTGCAAATGCATATCACTGTGAAAAATGCAACAAGAAGGTAATTTTGGCATGCCTTTAGAACAATGCTCTAAATCTGTTTGAGTTCAACAGCAGCTGACATTGGTCAGAAGAGAACAATTTAGATTTTTATTTTGTAAGAGAATTGATAGTTCCTATTCATCGTATTTTAGTCAGAATTCAAGAATTTTTCTTAGACTGGTGATGGCCAAGACCTCCATTTTTTTAAATTATGAAGAGTGGTACATACCATGAAGTTAGAGATGTATGGCCATCATTTCCTTAATCACGTTATTTAAAATATGTTTATATGAGCAGAGAGTTGATTTTAGCAGTTTGGTCAAGAAAAATGGCTATAGTTTTACTTAGAATTTGTTGCTTTTGATAATTCACAGAAATAATTGTGTTTATTTCCCAGGTTGATACAGTGAAACGCTTGCTGATTAAAAAACTGCCTCCAGTTCTTGCCATCCAGCTAAAACGATTTGACTATGACTGGGAAAGGGAATGTGCAATCAAGTTCAATGATTACTTTGAGTTTCCACGTGAGTTGGATATGGAACCTTACACTGTGGCAGGAGTAGCTAAGTTAGAAGGGGATGATGTAAATCCTGAAAACCAACTAATACAGAATGAACAATCAGAAAATGAACATTCTGGAAGTACAAAATACAGACTAGTGGGTGTATTGGTGCACAGTGGTCAAGCCAGTGGTGGACATTATTACTCTTACATTATTCAAAGAAATGGAGGGGATGGTGAGAAAAACAGATGGTATAAATTTGATGATGGCGATGTAACTGAATGCAAAATGGATGATGATGAAGAAATGAAAAATCAGTGTTTTGGTGGAGAATACATGGGAGAAGTATTTGATCATATGATGAAACGGATGTCCTACAGACGCCAGAAGAGGTGGTGGAATGCTTATATTCTTTTTTATGAACGCATGGACACAGTAGAGAAAGACAATGAACTTATAAAGTATATTTCAGAACTTGCAATGACCACTAAACCCCATCAAATTAAAATGCCATCTGCAATCGAACGGAGTGTACGAAAACAAAATGTACAGTTCATGCATAACCGAATGCAATACAGCCTGGAATATTTTCAGTTTGTAAAAAAATTACTGACATGTAACAGCGTCTACCTAAATCCCCCTCCAGGTAAGTTTTTGGATATTCATAGCGATAAAAAGTATTTAACATTTTCAGACCCCTGGATTTCATTTTTAATATTTTCAGTATACATTACCATTTTTCCTTGAGATTAATTTTTAAATATTTACTAAAAAAAAATTCAATACACTGGATATCTTTCTAATGGTCATTATCTTCCATGTTCATCTTGGAAGGCAAAAAGCTAAATAAGATGCTTAATTGCTCTTAGAAAGCCAGTTAGATATAGTGGTTGAGGCATGAGGCTAGAAACCAGGAAACTGAGTTCTAGTCCCATTTTAGGCACAAAGACAATGAGGTGACCTTGGGCCAATCACTCTTTCTCAACTAGGAATGAATTCGTGGCAAACCACTTACAAAAAACCTTGCAAGGAAAACTGTAGGGACTAATTTGGTAGACATAAGGAGTAAAAACTGACTCAAATGCATGCAACAAAGTTTTTTTTAGATATCAGGCAGTATTGCTGATTTTTTTTTGAAGTTGATTGATTTAAGTAGTATTTTGAGTCAGACTGACTTTTTAGATTTCAGTACTTATAAACTCAATTACAGCTTTCTAAATTTTCTTTTTAGGACAAGATCATCTACTGCCTGAAGCAGAAGAAATTACAATGATAAGTGTTCAGCTTGCTGCTAGATTTCTGTTTACCACAGGATTTCACACAAAGAAAATAGTTCGTGGTCCTGCCAGTGATTGGTAAATTTTGACTTTAAGAGTATTCATTGGTCATAACTTCAGCGTTTTAGTGCAGTGCTCATATGATCGTATTTTAATCCCTAATCAGTCAATACCATTTCAGTGAAAGGAAGAAGGCAATGGCAAATCACTTCTAGAAAACTTTTCCAGGAAAACTGCAGGGACTTGTCTTCTTGTGTCCAGAATCAGACATGATTGAACAGAAGGGGAAAAGTGGACAGTAAAACCAAAAAACTTCTAAAATTAGGGTTAATATATGTTTTTCTAATAATGCATAATAAGTATTAGGATTTTTTTCTGTCCTTTTTTCCAGAACCTCTTAGTATTCAACTTGTTTTTACATCAGCCCTGTCACCCAGATCAGACTGAGATAAACTGATAGGCTTTGAAGTACAGTACCTAGTAGCCTTTATAACTTACGACAATAAGAGCATGAATATTTCTGTTCATTTCATAGTAGCATCTATCAGATGTGTGTTCTGTAGCATAGACCAACAAGGTCCAGAGATGTGCTCTTCTTCTTGAGTTGCTAACACAAGTGCTATTTACATGTGCCTAGTGGTGGAACAAATGCTCTTTTCTCTATTATTTAAACTACTGGATAGTATTTGAGAGTATTCTCTTACTTTGAAGTTTGTTCGGCTTGACTAATCTTTCTTTTCTGTGTCAGTTGCATATACTACCTCAGGATCCCTTGTTAGAGGGCATGTCTATGAGCATTTGCAGAGAGCTAAAATAATAGCAAGTAACAGAGTAGCAACAAGTGCAATTCAAAAAGAAAAACACTCATAATTTTCTTGGATGCACAGTACAACTGCACCATCCATCACCAAACACTAATAGATTTGCATTATATTTGAAGTAAAAGATAGAGAAATGGAATAAGTGAGACTTTTCTTTTCTATAAATTACATCTTGAGAAGAGAGAATTTCCCTGGTCTCTTGACATGTAGAAATTCATTATATTAATAGGGCAAATGTGAAACAGATACTTCCCATGGTTTGTAAAGAACTTTAGTATGTATCTCTCACTATTTCCCTTAATGAGTAGAAGGCTCATAAGTACAGAATGATGGAGCAGTCTCCAATATCCCTTAAATTGGGCCCAAAACCTCCAGTCTGCAGCTTGGTACTAGGCCACAGTCCATTGGGAACTAGGCCGCACAAATGGCAGGGGTGAGCACATGAGGCTTCATTTGTGCAAGCAGCGGGCACGCACACAAAACCATCATCTCTTATCCTCCCCCCTCCCAACTCACACTGCTGCTGGTCCACAGAGCTGGAAAAGTTGGGGACCTGCTGCCTTAAAACATCTGGAATCTCATGGTGATGGCTTTATCAGCACATTGTATCTCATTTGTTCTGTGGCACAGTTATGGATGCTGATACTATATCTATCTCTATCTCTTTTTGAGTTCTATGGTTTTATATCTTAGGACATAATAAAAATAATCTGATCCTTAACTATTCTTAAAAGTAGGTAAATGCAACCTTATATGAACAACAACACATGACATATACAATGTTATCATTTATTTTACAAAAAGAAATCAAAATGGAAAAGCCATGTGTGAAAAACTAAGTACACTCTTACTGCTTCCTTGGGTATGAAGAGACTAAGTAGCATCCAGGTGCTGCTAATCTAGTGTCCTTGATCAATTGAGCATCAGCAAATGTGACTAACTCTATAAAAGCTGATGTTTTAGGAGTTTGCTGGTCTCCAACATTGAGGTGTGTTAACATAAATAAAATAAATAAAAATAAACAATGCTAAAGAGGAAATACAACAGCAATAATCTTAGAGAAGCAATTGCTGCCCATCAGTTTGCCACTTTCTTGAAAGTCAGGGAAATGGAAATTGGTCAGGAAAATTGGTCTGAATGCAGGAAAAATCAGGGAAATTGTGATTAGAATATATTCAAGCAGTGGATTTTTGACCCACTACTGCAAGAACATCATCTGTTCTTGTTGCAACTGGAATAAAGAAGTAACAGTTCTGGTTAGCTTCGGTGGAGACGAGGTGGTCGGGGCTCTGGTCACCGAAGTCTCGGATTTCTCTTGATTCAGGGGCACAAAAGTGCCCTAAGACACCCCATAGAGGCGTCTGAAGAGAGAGCGCAATTGTGGAGAGTTACGGGGCGGCAGCCCCATTCTTCGAAGCCGTTTTCAGCTCTTATTCTCCAGCGGGAGAATCGTCGTGAAGTCGCCATTTTGAAGCAAGCTGGAATGTCGTGGGAACAACAGCAAGCAGCGGAGAAGGAACGGAAGTAGAAGAGGAGCCACCAGCAAAAGGAAGAAGCTGGTTGAGAAGCACAAGAATTAAGAAGTACTACTCCACATTGATTAAGCATAAAGTAAAAGAAGACTAAAAGCCCTTTGCCTGTGGAAACTCAGTAAAAAGAGGTAAATTAATACTCTGGGAAGAAGGAGATTAGGAAGAGGTTGGTGATTGGGAAAAAAATCTGGATATAACTTACAGATATGGACAGATATTAATAGTGCTAATTTTGGAAACTACTCCCTTTATTTGGTTTACTTAAAATTTGAACTCTTACAGCTATTAAAAAACAAGCAGATGAGTGCTGGACTAAAAAGGAAATGAACATTGAACATTGAATTTAACAATGAACTTAATTGATTTAAAGAATTACAAATAATTAAAAGCTTGGGACACTGTGAAAAAGATTGACAAGCAAAACCAATTTGGACTCAAAGTAATGATGTGAACAGTAGATAATTTTAAAAAAAGACCTGGAATAAAGAAGTAACAAAATACAAGTAAAATTTAATGAGGCCCTTTCCCAGCTCCACCTTTTTCTCAGCTCCACCCCCAGCAACCAGCCTAATGTATTTGTTGAGCTCTGTCCCTGCATAATTTCCAAGGTCTGCCTGTAGTATTTGCAAAGGAAGGCTAGGCTAAATGTTTAGCAATATGCAAACTAGGCATCTTACTGTTTCCATCTCTACCTGCTGGTACTGCATTTAACTTACATATAAAGATAAGTATGTTTTTGGGTCATGCTTGTGTATTGAATGGAAGCTTTGACTCCTGCTAACCCCAGCACAGAGTTGCAAATGTGTTTTGCTGCTGTTGGATTTCACAGAAAACTAGCACTTTCTACTCTGCAAAGCAAATTTTGCAAATATTATTGATTGGTCCTGCTGAAGTTTACAGAGTACCAGCACTCTCATCCCCTCTCCTGACTTTTCCTATGCATAAAGGTTGCAAATGAGAATTGTCTGCTTCTCTAGATTGCAGAAACTCCACCTCCTTTCTTGCTGATGATCTGCTCATTACACTCTCCGGAACGTGAAAGTGAAACTTTTCCAGCTTTGGAAAGTTTCTACTTGCCAGAAAAAAGTCTGCTAACATCTTGGTGTAAGGCAGGTGGTTCTGTGTAAGACTATATCTGAAACCACATTTTGAAGATGGCCTCTAAGAGAACAGTTTTTAAAAAATAATAGTAGTAGTAGTAGTAGCAGTAGCAGTAGTAGTAGTTTTATTTATACCCCGCCCTTCTCTCGAAGGACTCAGGGCAGCTGACAGGCCAAATAAAAACACAATAGAATACAGGACAATAGAAACACATTAGAAACATTAATTAAGAAGATGGGAAAAACAATGAGATAACTTCCATCCAAATCATAAAATTTGCTAAAATATTTTTAAAAACCCATCTAAAACCCCAAAATTAAAACAGGAGGATTAGGGCAAATCTAGGTCAGACCCGCCTGGTGGAATAAATGGGTCTACAGGGCGTGGCGGATGGTCTGAAGGTCAGAGATAGTACGAATTTCTGGGGGGAGATCATTCCAGAGGGTGGGTGCTGCCACAGAGAAGGCTCTCCCCCTGGGGGTCGCCAGCCGACATTGTCTGACTGGTGGCACCCTGAGGAGGCCCACTCTGTGGGAGCGTTTGGGGCGGCGGGAGGTATCGGTTGGTAGAACGCGGTCCTGCAGATAACTGGGTCCTATGCCATGGAGCACTTTGAAGGTGGTAACCAACACCTTGAAACGCACCTAGAAGACCACTGGCAGCCGGTGCAGCTCACACAGGAGTGGAGTTACGTGTGCATGCCCACTCGCTCCAAAAATTCCCCTGCGGCCGCATTCTGGACTAGCTGGAGTCTCCGGGTGCATTTCAAGGGGAGCCCCATGTAGAGAGCATATGCAGTGGCTGGATTTCAAACTTCATCCTGACTTCATTCCATGGCTATCACCAGTTGCTGGAGACAAATGCAAAGGTTATTGTAAAGTGTGCTGCAAAACCTTTGAACTAAGTAATATGGGAATTAGAGCTCTGGAGTCTCATGCACAAAAACCATTACATCAGATGAACCTGAAAATTAAATCAAGTGAATAGTCCCATCACAATATGTTTAGGTTCAAAGTCAAGTACAAGTTCAGAGAGTAAAACCACAGAAAGAGAAGAAAAAGCCTCCACAAAAGGTGGAAAACATGATCAGAGTGATGAAAATGGCAAAGAATTACCCACCACACACACAGGTATGTAATCAAGGACTGTGTCAGGACAGCAGAATGCCTATGGGCTTCTCAACTGGTGATGGAGAAGATGTCATTTAACTCTTGTAACAACATCAGCGAGTTATTCAAGCAAATGTTCTCAGATAGCCAAAGAACTCAACAGTTTCATCTTGGAAAAACTAAAGCAATATATGTTGTTGCTTTTGGCTTGGCACCATATTTCTCTGATCTTTTACTGAAACAACTGAAACAATGCCAAACATTTGTTAAAACATTTAATAAGGTGATTCAAAAGGGACAGATGGATTTAGTGGTTAGTTTTTGGGATGATTGCTGTCATAAAGTTTCCACACGGTATTTAACCAGTGTTTTTCTTCAAACTGCTACTGCTGAAGACCTTCAGAAGTTTCAAGAAGGCATATCTTCTTTATCAGTCGCTAAATTATTACAAGTATCTATGGATGGGCCAAATGTAAATCATCTTTTGGTAGATCACATGAAAAAACTAAAAGAAGAAATTAAAACCAACCTTGACTGTAAAGAAAAAAAAAAAGAATTGATTGACTTGAAAACAGCCTTTATGTTGTACATGGGTCTTTTAAAACAGGATTGCAAGCAGTGAAATGGGATCTAAATTCAGTCTTGCACAACACATATCTGTTCAAAGATTCCCCAGCTAGGAGAGCATCATATACTGCTACGACTGTGAAAGCACACTATTTCCCCTGAAGTTTTCTCCACTAGATGGTTGGAGAATGTTAACTGCCTTGATAGAGCTATGACTGTTTTCGATAACATCAAGAAGTATGTGGAAGAAGCAAAACTCCCCCATAGTAAACCTTCAATTTGTATAAAAGCTGCAATGCAAGATCCACTCATGAAGTGCAAAATGGTTTTCATAAAAATGAAGATTGTGGGCCATTTCTACAAGGGTTTCAAAGCCAAAAACAATTGGCACCTTTTTCATATGAACTTTGTAAGCTAATCAAGAAGCTTAAGTCATTACATAAAATTGGAAATACTGCAAAACATGCCTTCCTGTTCCCAGTTGTTAGCAATTAACATGAAAATGTCTGAGAACTTCCTTGACAGAAGTAAAGTTGGCATTGGCTTTGCAGCAAAGAAGCTGTTGAAAGAAACTAAACTGAGTGAACGTCAAGTGGGTTAAGTATTGCCTAGGGTGTTGAAACATGGGAGTAGCTGTTGTTGAAAAGTTGATTGAGAGAAGTCCTTTAAGGTTCGAGTTGGTGCCTGGACTATCCGCATTAGATCCTACAATCATTTTATACAAACCAAATCTTGCAATCACCAGAATAGGGGCTGTTTTTGAAGGTCTACATGCAACAAATCAGATCAATGATACACTAGCAGAAAAGTCAAAGCTACAATACACTACTTTAACCACAACTGCCCATAATGTTCAAGGCTCAATTTCAAGCATAGGTTGCAAAACAAAATAATGAAGTTGGACTGGATACATTTTACAGTGGTATTTTCATATCCAACAAAAGTTTCTCAGACCTGTGAACTGTTGTCAAAATGTCCCTTATCCTGTCTCATGATAATACTTCTGTTGAAAATGGATTTTCAGTTAATAAGACAATGTTAATTGAAAACTTGCATGAAAAAATTGTTTGTCAAGTCAGGTTTATAATGCTGTCTTCAGTTGTGGAGAATTTCAGTCTGTTGTAATTGATAGGAACCTGTTGCAGTCAGTCAGGTATGCTCATGCATGCTACATAGAGCACTTGGAGGCTAAACACCATAAGCATAAAGAAGAAATTCAGAAGAAAAGAAGAAACTTGGGCAAATTAAACATCTTGAAAATTCTAAAAAAAAGACTGAGAAAAGAAGCCAAAATGGAAGAGGAAACAATTGATGAGAAACTGAAAGAGTTACAAAATAAAAAGAGAAAACTATGTACATGATAGTTTTATATCCTAAGTCTTCATTCTTAAAAAACAGATTACTTTATTCTAATTTCTAACTTGATTATTAGTGCAATCTCAAAACTATAAGTTTTGTAATGTGACTTTAGAGAAACCATTTTAGATAGAATGCTTATATAATATTTAGTGTACCTTTAAAACAATAACAAAAATGTTACGTCATTTGTTAGCATTCAGAGTTTAGTTGAATTGAAGTCTGTATCTTGGTGTAATTTTGGTGCAATTGCAAAACAGATGTTGACCTCCCTTCCTCCCTTCCCCATAAGTCACGATGGTCATAAAGCAGGTCACCCATGTGACTGACCTGATTTTATGACCTTTCTTGCAGTGGTCATTAAGTAAACACCATAGTCGTTAAGTGAACCCATTTTACAAACTGTTGCAAAAGGCATGGCTGTGATTTTAACTCCCGTAGCGTCGTTTCCTGCCGGCGCTCAGACAGGATATATATTCCACCGAAGCCGCTTCTATCCTCCCTTTGAAATAGAGAAGGCTCCGGGAAAGAGGTTGGCGAGGTCTCGATAAAAATCTAGCTGTGATGCAGCTTCACCTTTGCAGATGATCCGCCCAGAGACTTAACCCCCCCCTCTCCTCCTCCTCCTCCTCCTCCTTCCAGTTTAATTACTGGAGAAGGATGTTTATCAATAAAAACACACATTTGGGTGCAAGGCCAACCTTCTGCGCGCTTAGCTGAGCTAATGGACTCCTCCAGCCACACAAAGGACGGAGAAGCTCCTCAGAGACAATAATAACACTTTGGCCTCTCGTTGTATTTCAAAGCTCTACACACCGAGGAGTGAATCAAGCTTCCTCGTGCCTTCCAGGGGGGGGGGGAGTTT
>JANHFO010003030.1:72117-83043 GCA_032468095.1 Pareas carinatus | reverse complement strand
CAATATTTGGTGTGATCACCCTTTGCTTTCAAACACCATCAATTGCTACAATTGCATAAAGTCAGAAATTTTGTAGGATTAGAATCAGGTGCATGATTAACCAATTATAACATGCAGGTACTAATGATCTTCAATTTCATATGTAGGCTGAAACACAGTCATTAACTGAAACAAATTGCTGTGTTTATAAACCTGAGTGAGGAACAACTGAACTCTGCTACTTAGGTGAGGTTGTAGAAGACAGTTCCATGTTTCAGGTCATATATCATGGCAAAGCAGAGCACAGGAACAAGACAAAAGGTAGTTATATTGTATCTCAGGCACAGATTTCAAAGCAGACCAGGGTTTCAAGATGTACTGTTCAAGCTCTTTCGAAGAAGCACAATTGGTAACTTTGAGGACCGTAGATGCAGCGATTGGTCAAGGAAAGGTAATGCAGCAGATGAAAGACACATCATGCTTACTTCGCTTTGACGCTGGAAGAGGTTCAGTGCCAACAACAGAGAATTGGCTAAAACCAATGGGACTTGGGTACACCCATCTACTGTCTGAAGAAGTCTGACCAGAAGTGGCCTTCATGAAAGAATTGTGGCCAAAAAGGCATACCTCTGACATGGAAACAAGGCTAAGCGACTCAACTATGCACAGAAACATAGGAACTGGGGTGAAGAAAAATGGCAGCAGGTGCTCTGCTGATGAGTCAGCATTTGAAATATTTGACTGTAGCAGGAGGCAGTTTGTTCACCAAAGGGCTAGAGAATGGTACGAGTGTCTGTAGGCAACAGTGAATCATGGCAGACGTTCCTTGCAAATTTGAGTCTACATTTCTGCAAATGGAGTTGAAGATTTAGTCAGGATCATTGATGTCTGCAATGTTGAGAAATACAGGCAGAGATTTATCCGCCATGCTATCAGGGAGGTGTGTGATCGACCCTAAATTCCTGTAGCAGGACAATGGCCCCAAACGCACAGCCAATGTTATTCAGAACTACCTCCAGCATAAAGAAGAACAAGAAGTCCTAGAATTTATGATTTGACCCTCACCGAGCCCTGATCTCAAGTCTGGGATTATATGAAGAGACAGACAGAAGGATTTGAGACAGTCTACATCCATAGAACATCTGTGGTTGGTTCTTCATAATGTTTTTAACAATCTTGAAGGAATCTTGCTGAGTTCCTTCAAAAACTGTGTGCAAGTGTACCTAAAAGAATTGATGCTGTTTTGAAGGCAAAACAGGCAAAATATGGTCACACCAAATATAGCTTCGATTTCAATTGTTCTTCTGTTCACTTACTTTCCATTTTGAACAAAATAAACTATTTACACTTCAATTTCTGAAAGCATTCTTAATTTATGGCATTTTTTCACAACTACCTAACACTTTTGCACAGTAATATATAGATATAGATATATAGGATATTATTATCATTATTATTGTGGTTGGTTGCCCAATTAGCCAGATTTCTAGACTGAATTTAGCAATTTATCCACCTATCAAAACTTTGCCAAGGACTTTGAATAATCAGATGTTTGATTATGGTTGGTCATACAATTATTATTTCTCTATATTATGTGGATTCAGTGTGCATACATTACACTAGATCTTCACAGATCTTCATAATTTAGTTAATATTCACATTCATTGCATTCTGAATTAAGATTTGTTCCTAGTCCAATTGGTCTCTTAAAAAGATTTAACAAAACTGTAATTTATGTTCTAGCATAATTAGCCTGTAAATAAAAAAATAACTTACCTCATTTTTATAGGCATATGACAATTTAAGTTTGAGTGATCATTTGTTAAGAGCTGTGCTGAATCTTCTTAGAAGGGAAGTGTCTGAGCATGGACGTCATTTGCAGCAATATTTCAACTTGTTCGTGATGTATGCCAACTTAGGTAATTTTCTGTTTCTTTCTAAAAGCAATTAAGCTAAATGTTCAGATAATTTCATTTGCTTACACCATATTATTCCGTTTCCCTTTGAAATAATCTAATTTCATCTAAAGGTTCGTGTCAGTTTTTATATAGCCCATTGGGTATTGCAGAAGCACTTTTTACAGTATGGTTTTTAAGTTATCTTATGAAAATTCCCCCCCTCCACATTCTTCAGTGGAAAAAATCAGTAATAGGAAGACTGTTTTGGAATTTATATTACCCAATATACATTTGAATCCAAGGCTAGCAGGAATATTACACGTTTTCTAAACTTTAAAGGTAGAGTAAAAAGATCTATCAGAGCTGAGTTGTACTGATCAAACAATGCCACCTATTGGGATCCTGGAAGCCTGCTTTCTCAGTAACAATGCCTGCCGACGTTTCCTCCGAAATTTAAATGGCTCCCACCCTTCTAATATTTCAAAAGGCTTTAAAATCCTGGCTCTTCACCCAATCCTTTGGAGAGGGCATTAGATGCTCCTTTTTGTTCCCATCTGCCATCGTTGTATCTTTGCCTTTTGCTGTTTTTTATGTCTGTCTTCTTTATTTTTGAGATTTTAAGAACTGTAAATCTCATAGTAGCTGAAAGTTGGGTGGTGTATACATTTAATACATTATTATGTATGGGTAATCTGCAGTTAGATTCACAGTCTAAGATTGATGGAAGCTTAATAGTTGAAGTCTTAACCAAGGATCTAATATTCAATTTTTATGCAAGCACATTGGGTAAAATGCAAATAAACTTAGCTAGATACTCCTTTTAATGAATGCACAGCAGAAAAGTTAGGAAACTTGGAGAGAAAGGAATAAAGAACCTTGAATCTTCATGTGGACCTGTTTTTTTGCACCTGACACATTGTTACATCTTATTGAATAAGAAATTTTTTTTTGCTGATTTGAGTGACTTAACTGATTGTCATGCGTAACCAAAAACGCTTTGGAAAGAATGAGTATATCTAATTTCTTGATAGATGCATGGAAGTAATTTGCAATTGGTCTCTTCTGAGATGTTTTCCTGACATGGTACTCTAATTGATAGTTACTCTAATCTCAGATTTCCATTCAAATGCTAATTAGATTTGGTCATGCTTTTTTGGAATTACTAGGGTCAACTAG
Source organism: Pareas carinatus (assembly GCA_032468095.1). Lineage (NCBI taxonomy): Eukaryota > Metazoa > Chordata > Lepidosauria > Squamata > Pareidae > Pareas > Pareas carinatus. Next base: position 79,990 of record JANHFO010003030.1, on the reverse strand, counting down.
GTGTGGCTGCCTGGTTACACTGACACTTCCATTTTTTCCAGACATGATCCAGTGATTATGATATATATGATTTTTTGTAGATAATATTTTGATTAAATATAATTAGATTTTTCCCTTTTATCACTTTTTCATTTAGGTGTAGCAGAAAAAACGCAACTTTTAAAATTAAATGTCCCTGCAACGTTTATGCTTGTGGCACTGGATGAAGGCCCAGGTCCTCCAATCAAATATCAGTATGCTGAATTGGGCAAACTATACACGGTGGTGTCACAACTAATCCGCTGCTGCAATGTGGCATCAAAAATGCAGTCTTCTATCAATGGTACTATTTTGCAGTTTATAGAAAGAATGTATTTAGTATGAAACCTGTGTGATGGAATTTGGATAAACTTCACTGCATGTTTCCAATAGATTTAATAATGAGAAATTTAAATAATGAGAAATTTAAACCTGCTGTTATGCATAAGAAATGTCATTAATCTGTTAAGATCTTACTAAATATTCTGTACTGATAAAAGAAGTGAGAGTGATCAGGCCCTGAGATTCTTTCTTCAGACTCGGCATGAATCAGTTTGAAGTAGGAAATAAAATTTTAGTGCCTAGAATTCACTGCATTGTACAACAGTGCTTTTGGTGAAGGCTCCCACTTAGCAATGCAGAATGCATTCTGTCTTTAGAAGAGATACTAGCTTTTACTTTAACATCAGCTCCCTTGTGTTGATTTCAATGTCGTAATTTGAATTATACTTTTAAAGAAAATTATGTTGTTAAATTTTCTACTAGAATAGAAATCAATGCCAGTGATAGATAAAACTGCCTTTTACTGTTGTTTTAATAAAGTTGTCAAGTAGCATGACCAAATAGCTAGTCCCAATATGAAAACACTGTAGCACTAAAGAAAAACCCCACCACATTCTGGAATGACATAACCAACTGATGTTCCTGCAAATAATTGCTACAGCTTCAATTATATAATTGAATTTTTGGTACAATGCTAGATCTAGGTCAGACTTTGGCATTTTACAGCCTGCAGACTACATTCAGTCCACATCTGGCCCTTTGACTATCTGTCTGACCAACAGTGATGGGGGGGATAGGGAGGCAGCACAGCGGGTAGCCCTCCACAACTGTTCCAGTTTCTCATGGGAAAATTAATCGCCCACCCATGATCTAGTTGAACACCTATAGAAGAATGTTCTGTCTATTGGGAGATAGGTTTGTATATTGGTATGGGTTTTAGAATTTTATATTAATATGCTTTGGGAATTTATATCGTTAACAGTACTACATACTTTGTTTAGGTAATCCTCCACTTAGCAATCCATATGGTGATCCTAATTTATCACAACCAATAATGGCACTTCAGCAAAATGTGGCAGAGATTTTGATTGTGCGGACCAGTTATGTGAAAAAAATTATAGAAGATTGCAGTAATTCTGAAGAGACTATCAAACTACTTCGTTTCTGCTGTTGGGAGCATCCTCCGTTTTCATCTACAGTTCTCAGTGAATTACTTTGGCAGGTAAAAACCAAAAAAATCCAAAAAGAATTGTTACTGATATATGTAAGGTTTGAATCATATCCATTTAAAATATTTGCATCCCACATCTCAAATTTATTTCCAAGCAAAGTGGCTCCAATGGATAAAAACAAGTGATTAATAGCAGAATTGTTGTTTCTGAAGCAGCTCATAGTTTGGTTTAGTTTATGTCTTTTTTTGCACTGAACTGTAAGAACCAATGTTTACACTTGAAGAAGCAACTTCAGTGCATGAGAAGTAATTCATAAATAGTTTTCAGGCAGTTTAATTCACACTATATGACAAAACTCAATAAATAAAGAATTTTACATGAGATAGACCATATTTCCATAGTGGTTTACTTAATAGGTATAATGAAATATTACATAAATGTTATGGGTTAAAATGATACAACTTTCATTATGATGTTGTCATGCACGTGAGCTAAATTGCTGTAGTAATGAGCCTTTATATATAATGCACATTTATAAATAATTGAGACCTTCTCTTCTCAACCAGTCATTTAAAGCAAAGTTTCACTGTACTGTCAAACAATAACCCCTCAAAAGCCATGGTCAGCTGTAATGTAGCTGCAGTTCTTGGTTTTGTATTCCAGTACGGTAGATTCACAAGTTGGTTCTTCTATATTTTATTTTAATTACTTTCTAAAATCGGAAGCCATAATCATGTATTAATAAAACTAGAATATGAACGGGAGAAGAAAACATAGAATTTCCCAAATTTTTGATAATGGATTTGATATTAACATGAACTTACCTAGTGGCAAGCGTAAAACTTTGGAAAATATGTGTGTATTTTTTGATATTTTTGTTCTAATAAAGAATATTCCTAGAATTCAGAGATTTCTCTCTCTCTCTCTCTCTCTCTCTCTCTCTCTCTCTCTCACACACACACACACACACACACACGATTGCACATGGACACATGCCTAGACTCACATACAGACATATGTGCATGAAGAATAATCATTTAATTATAAAACCTTAGTTAAAAGCATTTTCTCAATAGTTTATGTTATGACATAAAAAGGTTCATAGTATTAATTCATGATGCATATCATTCGTGATATATACTTGAATTATCAGAAGTTGTATGTAAATATTTTCCTTTCAAGGTTGCATATTCTTACACATATGAACTTCGACCTTATTTGGATCTACTTCTCCAAATCTTACTAATTGAGGATTCTTGGCAGACTCACAGGTTAGCATTTGAGATTCTTGGTCTTTTCTTCCAGTTGAAAATCTACTAAAAGCCTAAAACTAATTATTAACTTGCCTAACAAAAGCAAATTCTACTTCTGTAACAATATAAAGTATGTATTTGAGCAAGAGTTATTCAGGTGACGATGGGGCACACTATTGCCCCAGAAAAGGTACCAGTTAATAATTGGATGGGCTTTATTCAAATTTAAATTAAGTTTATTATTTATAATTGAAAGACAGATTTGAAATTTATGTATGCATTTGTACAGGGGAGTATGTAATGGTAATTATATTTCTAAGATAAAATCTGTTTCTTTTTCTTCCTGACATTTAGAAGATGTGACAAAGTGCAACTAAAAATATAACATTGTTAATATAATAAAGACTTTATAAAAGAATAATTAAACTAAAGATTCATCTATAAAGTAGTAGTGTAGAATTAGCTCAACTTTTTAGCGTATCATTAAATCCAGCTATATACCCTGTTTCCCTGAAAGTAAGACATCCTCCAAAAATAAGACCTAGTTACAGTTTTGCCTCTCACTGAAATATAAGGCATCCCCTGAAAATAAGACCTCCCCGATAATAAAGCGTCGGACTTCTGGTTCTGGGTGGCCTCGGTGAAAAAATAAGACACCCCCTGAAAATAAGACCTAGCGCATCTTTGGGTGCAAAAATTAATATAAGACACTGTCTTGTTTTCGGGAAAACATGGTAGTGATTAACCATATATTCTTGAATCATGTTCACCAAATTGCTGATCTCTGGATGTATTTGTGCTACAGTTCTCAGACTCCTCAGCTAGCATTTTGTGAACACTGATATTTAGAAATAGACTTTTTCTTGGTAGGTGATTCATTTCTATATATTATTGCCAACAGTCATTAATAAATATAGTTTCTTTTAAAGTCATCTAAGCCAGCGGCCATCATCAGACTTAGAAAGGATGGCTAAGTTAAATTCCTTAGCCAATATTTTGTTCAACTGCAGAAATTATTGTACTTTTCAACTATTTTTCTAGCATCTGCAATGCAATAATTAGGAAAATCCTTCCATTCTACCCGACTCTAATACAAAGCTTGTTACCATTAACATATACTCACTTGACTACACTCAGGGGTGTCTTCAGAAGGTGAGGGAACTAGGCCTGGCTGCGTTCCAGATATTTTGTCACATTTGGTGCCACATTCTGTCTTCCTCCTTGTCTGTTTCTGCTGCTCTCCAGGCAATGCAAGGATGGCATCTGTCTTGTCACAAATGATTAAGGAAGGAAGCGCTGAAAACCTGTGCTGGTTTACTCTTATGGAAACCTGAATGAGCGAACTCACAGATGGCATCTTTCAACATCTTATGCCAAATGAAGTATTAAAATGACTGGAATTAAAGGAAGAGATGGCAAGATTTAAAACAGGCATGAGTTACACCAGTATTGATTCTGGATTTCTTGCAATGGGTTAAATTCATACCAATATTTATCGTATATTTATTTCCAGAAACAGAGTTCTTGAGGTACAAAATGACAAATTATTCTGTTACCTCCCCCGTTCCCCCACATGTGTACATGCTCAGAGAGCAGTCATGCTGATCAGCTGGTTTTCCTCCAAAACTTAATGGCACACAAAATTCAATTTATTTTTATGGCCAAATGCATTATTGAAATACTTTAATAATACACTTTCCACTACCTTAACATTCTGCTATATCAATTTTATTGCCCCGGATCTAACCACAAATTGTCATCTGAGATTATTTTTTTTTTATCAACTTTCTCATGATCTGAATAGATAAAACACTTGTAAGAATCTTCTTATTCTAGTCTGAATTTACCACATTGCTAAATACAAATCAAATTCTAAGTAAACATATTTAACCATAAGTCATTGTTAAGAAAACATCATGACAAAATCAGAATTAAATATACTACATTATGTCTTTGTATGTCATGTGGACCAGTCATCTCAACAATAGGATAGGTTGTTACTAGAATCTAAGAGGTCTCCTGAACAACTGTTTTATCAAAATTTACTAGTTATCTCGATGCTAATATCATGCATTTTTCAGCCCATTATGTGTGTCCATCCTCTGTCCCATCCCTAAAATCACTTAAAGTTCTGAATGTTCCACAATCTTTCTCCCTCCCTGAATAATAGTTTCTCCAAGACGGACCTTTCCTAGAACTAAGGAGAACAATTTAACTAGTGGAACGGCTTGCCTTCACAAGTTGTGGGTGCTTCATCACTGGAGGTTTTTAAGAAGAGACTGAAATGGTTTAGGGCAGTGATGGCGAACCTTTTAGAAACCAAGTGCCCAAAATGCAACCCAAAAGCCACGTATTTATCGCAAAGTGCCAACACAGCAACACACACACACCCTGTGACTATTGATGACCCCCACCCCACCCCCTGCCTCACTTGCGGCCTACACGAACTCGTTGTGGGCCTTCCAGCAGGTTACTGCAGCCTCTGCAGCCGGCTGTGAACTATGCTCCCCTCCAACCTAGCTCTTCTCCTCTCTCACCTTCGCCACAGACTCCATGCCACATTTGAGCCGCCTGCCTTACCCCAGACAGGGGAGGGAGGAAGCACTCCCATTGGGCTGCTGGGCAGAGGGGCAGGTGATGCCAGAAATGTCCTCAGGTACATGTGGAGAAGGTGGGGGAGTCCCGGATCCCTCTGGCTTTCCACTAAAGAAATCTATGCTGGAGTGATGGTGCCTGTGCCCACAGAGAGGGCTCTGAGTGCCGTCTTTGGCACACACGCCATAGGTTTACCTCCACTGGTTTAGGGTCTCCTGCTTGAGCAGGGGGTTGGATTAGAAGACCTCCAACATTCCTTCCAATTCTATTATTCTGTATTCTTAGTCTGATTAGGAGTGACAAGGCAAGATTTCAAAGAGCTCATTACATAGGTTTTATGATTTAGTCACATCTCTCTCCGCCCCCCTCCAGCCCACTTTTCAGAACCAATTTGTCAGGAAATTCTTTTCTTATCTTTTAATGCCCAAGGAGTTCTTCAGAATCGGCATCCAACTCTCTGTACCAGATTTGTACCAATCTGGGATCAGTAGTGACTCCCTGTTCCAACATTGTGACACCCCCAGCACTTTCCTTTGCACTTCAGCTAATTAATTTCAGGGTCAGCTGTACAGGAGAAAGAAAAGCTGCAAAAGTAGTTTTTTGGAGCTGCAAGGCAGGCAATTTCTGCAGAGGGTTTAAGGAATGGGCCTTGAAGGACAGGGAGGAAAAACCACTCTCAAGGCAACAACCAGACATGTACAGCTTGAGTAAGGATAAGGGTTAGCCTTGTCTCTCCTGGCTTCTCAGTTCTCTTTCCTGCTGAAGTCATGTTCCATAGTCCCTTGCCACCTATTTACTGACTTAATCTTAACTAAACTGTTCTCTATCTGCTTGTTGAAATCAAGGTGCCATAACCATGTGCGACTTCATTGTACATTTTTAAATGAAATGTCCATTTTCTTCTTGCTGGGGAAACACATTGAGTAAAGGAATGACAAAGATCTAATTCCAGTATTCCCCCATTGGTCAACTGGAGAAAGTTTACTTAATTCACAGGAACCACTGACAGTTGCATGAATGTGATGGTGACTACAAAGGCAGAGTGGTATGAAAATGCTTCTGAGTGTTGAGGAATGAAGCCATTTGAGGCAAGGAAACTGAGAAGGAATCTGCAGAAGGATGATAAAGAAAATTGATCAATATCATTGATAAGCTTGCAAGTAGTCAACCTTCCCTGCTTTCTGAAATAAACTAAACATCACGATACTGTACGCACTAGCCATTCTCAGGGTATTGAATGCTTTCTTAAAATTCAGGAGGCTTATGCCTTCTATCACCAATTTGCTCCATATCCATCATCATCTGTCTCTCTGCTTTTGCACCTTTTGTATCTTTAGTGTCAACTGTGCAGAATACAAGAAAGTCTTACATGAATGACAAAAAGCAAGAAGAATTCACTAAACAGTGAATTATGTTGCACATTTTATAACATTATTGCAATAGAGATAATGAGAAGACACAGACCTGCCGTTTTCGGGAATAACCAATTTCTACAGTAATATGAGAAAATAGATGATGTATACTTCCAGATTCAATTTCCTACATGTCTCCAGAGACCAAATAGTTGTGCCTGCTTGGAACATAGCATGTGTTATGTTTAATCTTTGGAGAGATAGTCAGATCAGTACCTCACTGGAAATACTGATCAAAGTGGTCTTCAGAACTACATATTATAACTACAGAATCCTCGAAACTGCTTAACAAGATAAGTTAAGGAGGAGAACAGGCCTTGATTGCTATCAAGACTGAATAATGGATTGCAAGAACATAACTGCAAATAATACTTTAAACTGATTCAAATCTTGGATACCTTCAGCTTAAAAGATTTTAATATTTGTTACCTTCAAAAGGAATAGCCGGCATAGGAAAATGTATCTTAATGTAGATTTTTTAAAAAGTGTAAAAACTGTTAACAATTATACAGTAGAGATTTTTTTTTAAAAAAAAATAGAGTTTTGGTTTCAAAAAGCTAAGTTAGACATAAGCAATAATAGTAAAATTACATTAATATAAAAATGTATATCAGAATTAAGTACAGATTTTATATTTATTACATTCTGCCCTTATTTCAAGCTGAAAACTAAATTTAAACATTATAATTATGCAAATACTATCAAATGCAAAATTACCCCGCCAATCCACAATTAAAAACATTTAAATATGACTAAAACCAGGTGTCAAATATATGTCATATATTCAGTGAATATAGGTAGTCCTTGAGTTAATCATTCATGTAGTGGTTATTCACAGTTACAATAACCCTGAAAAATGTGACTTATGGCCGGTCCTTGCACTTACAACCCTATCGTCACGTGATCAAAATTTGGTCGTTGGGCACCAACATGTCTTTACAATGATTGCAGAGCTCTGGGGTCACGTATTTGCTGTTTCTGACCTTCCCAATTGGCTTCCAACAAGCAAAGTCAGTGACTTCGTGATCACTGGGGGGAGGGGTAGTACAGCAGAAGACAAGAAGGGGTCTGGGGCCAGGCTATCCCAGAACACCAGGGCTTCGGAGGTCAGCGGGGGAGGGAGGTCACAGGAGGGTGAGGT
>JANHFO010003030.1:55276-67472 GCA_032468095.1 Pareas carinatus | reverse complement strand
GTTGCCTGTAAGCCGCCCTGAGTCCCCTTTGGGGAGAAGGGCGGGATATAAATATTAATAAACTAAACTAAACTAAACTTTGTAATGCAGGAATTCAGGCAGAAATATCCATATTTCCAGAACTGCCTTTGTCTTGAGGATTTTCTTTACAGAAGAAATCTTTAAAAACCAGATTATTTTTGTAGATATAAATATATATTGACAGTATATAATCTGTTATAATGGCATGTGTCTTTTAGAACTTCAGGGAGTAATCCCAGTAGGTATTTATACTTTCATTCTACACTATGAAAGTCATGGTATTTCTTAACTATCAAACCTGACTAACTGTATCTGCTTTGAGAAATACAGAACTTTCATTTTGAAGAAAGGCCACAAATTGAGCATTACACTATTTTTTCTTTGTATATTGTGATGATCAGATAGACTCAAATATCTACATATCCTATATTCAGTGGGCAAAAAGCATACAGATGTATAGTTTGCATTTATGCAGTACAGGGACACACTTGAATCTCATTAAAAAATGTCACTCAAGACATCTGGTCAGCTGTCCTAATCCATATTGGGGGTTTTAGACTATTGCTATGCCCCCAATATGTTTTAAACATTGCCAATATGTTTTCTCAGCAGTAACAGCAGCATGTCCCTTTTGGTTTCACAGCCCACCCCCAGTGCTGATTTTTATCACGTCACGTACCAGGCAAAATGAAAAGCCACATACTGTATCTCGTGTATCTGGCTAATGATATTGGTTGAACAAACCTTGTGTGATTAGGAACAGGGATGAATTGGCTTGGGGTCCAGTTCATCTTACGGACAGCAAAAGATTCAGCTGTCACTTGTGCCATGCAGCAGATGGACAGTTTGCATCCGATTGACAGTCCGGCGCCAAAGCCTTTAGAAGCTTTGGCAGCCATTTGCCATCAGGCAGCAGACTTTGATGTCCTGCAGATGGTGGCCTCAGCCATCTTGCATTTGCGTCGTTGTGTCGGGTGCTGTTGTGCTTTCATTCCAATCACAGGAATGCTGCCGGTTCTGTCTCACTGCCTTGGAACAGGCACACAACAACTGTACTTTAAAAAAAATGGTGATACTTCTGTTTAGAATCCCTAATCAATGGATTTCAGAGGCTGAAAACAAATAATTAAATTAACAAACAAACATCATACCTATATTTATATACTTATTTGATATTGCAAACATTTAAGTCATTTCTTGCTTCTATTTACATTAAAAAGTCCCAGGAACACCTGTCAGAAACAACAGAACAAAGCTTTATTTTCTTCAGTCTCCATCTAGAACCTGACAAGTCTGCTTTTTCTTGAACAAATAATTGTATGATCACCATCTCATTTTTATGTGAATTAGGCTAATACAGCTTTTCTTGCATTTGTTTCATTCTACCTAGCTTACAGTACAGAACAAAAGATATTTTTTCAATGGGGTTTAGTCTAATCTTGGTTCATGAATAGCCTAGAGTAATCTGTTAGTATTAAAAGCCATGACTGGAGATATCCCAGAATTGCTGTTTTCACATTTGGTCAGGTTAGGTAGGAATTCTGACTGGCACAATTAAGAAAGAGCCATGTCAGTAAATCACAGAAAAGACCGTGTTTTTTTTCTTCTAGGAAGGATCAATCCAGAATTTTCCACCTCTTTTTTGCCATCTACTGAATTCAATTAAAAAAAAACCTCTCAGAAAGGGGAAGGAAGGAAGGAAGGGAGGAAGGAAGGACGGAAGGAAGGAAGGACGGAAGGAAGGAAGGAAGGAAGGAAGGATATTCAGTGGTGTGTGATTTTCAGGCACTTTAAGGTAATGGATAATATTTTGTGGGAAAAATAGATGTATAAATTGTCAATTAATGCACACTGCTTACAGCCAGCAAACAAGGAGAAAAAATAAACAGTTAATTAGGGGCTTTTTGAAACATTGTTACACACACACACACACAAATGCATCATTTGCAGGTGCTACAATGGTGAAAGATAACCATTATAATTACCAGTATTCAAAGATTCATATTTTTCCCTACGTAATTGATTTAGGATTATCAGTTTTCTTGTGGTTATACAAAAGGGCTGTTAAGGTATTTCACACGTGTTTGGCTCATGCGTGTTCCAAAAACAAGTCAAATGCTGTTAATTTTTTTCTGAAGCATAGCTCAAGGTATTGTGCAGAAAACAGGCCACGTTTTACCTGTTCCTTGCCTAAATTAAATTGCATTAAAATTGTATTACAAAATTTTCTTATTTTTCCTCTCTTCTTCATTTCCTATCATCGTCTTCCTACTTTTCTTCTCTGTCTGTCTGTCAGTCTCTCCCTTTCCTCTCTGTTTCTCTTTCTTTGTTAAAATACATCTGTGATTGTTGACTGCCCCAGATTACATCTAAGTGTGGAGTGGGAGTACTTGCACCTGGTACAGTATATGTCGTTTAACAATACATATCATTACATTATTTACAGCTCATTTTGTGTTATTCAATAGTAAACTGCACATTAACCCTTGGAGAGCCTGCACAGAAATATTCCTGCTCCCCATAAAGAGATTCCCCCCCCTCATTCTTTTTCCTTTACAGCCCAGAGAAAGATGAAAGGAAAAACATCTATAGCTGAGTTCATAAACAGGGCAGCCTGTTCATTACAACCAGGAGAGTTACCTGGGCTGTTGAATTTCTCTCGCAGGAAATCTGTTTCATAATGATATTCTTTAGCATGCCCCACTTGTACTTCTGCTGATAACACAGGTTACAAAAGGGACTTGGCACCAGAGTCAATTAATGTCCTGGCTTTTTAACCTCTTTTATTGGAGTACATTCGGCACTGTGGGGACCTCACTATTATGTTGCTGGCAATACAAGGACCCTAGTGATGCAATTTCATACAATCTGAGCCTTGTCTTTAGTTCAGAGAAATAACACATCATGATCTGGCCTCATTAGGACTGACTCAGCAGCCTCACTTCCATAGGACGATGCTGCAATTTGAGTTGAAAAAACAAAAGAAGTAGTCCTGCCTTCCTTGTTTTCTGTGTCCCCCACTTGACCAGAAATGACAAGTTTTCTTTGAGTTTTCATCTCTGAAGCAGAATATAATTGTAGCTGAGCACAAGCTTACATGGAAAGGCATACAGAGAAGACGGTGGCTACCTAACTCTTCTAGAATATAACATTTATTTCCCTCAGCAAAGTGGATGGGGGATTTTAGGATTTTAGTTCTTTTAGGAAAGTAAAAATTTGCACCAGTACAATCATTGTAACATTAGCCAGTGAGACATTCCATAATTTATTATTTAAAAATAAATTTAAAGCACCATTTTAGCTCATTGAAACAGGCCTTTGCAGTTAAAATAACAAAAATATAGTAAGTAAAGATATGAGTGGAAGACTCTAAGCATATCCTGAACTCTAAACTACAAGTGTTTCTTTTCAGTGTTGCTGAGTACATGCTGTTTATAGGAGGAGGTGAAAGAAGTGATAGAGGAATATGAGAGAATTATAAATTGAAAAGAGCAATGTCTGAATACCCAATAAAATTGCATCAATGACGCTGAATGATTGTATGGCCATAAACATTTGGAATATTGCAAAAAGTGGGAATGTGGAAATAAGTCTTAAATTGAACTGGAAAATGTTTACTGCTGGAGTAGGAAGGGGAAAGATTGGTAGGAAAATATTTACAACATTTTCAAACATTTCTTTCAATGTTTGATATAATGACTTTCTCTAAAAGTAGCATTCTCTTCATTGATGTGTAGCAGCAACCTCTCTGACTCCAATTATTTCTCAAACACATGGCTCACCATTATACCATTTGTAAAAAATTTGTACAGACTGCACAATAGAGAGTATATTAATGGCATAGCAAATACAGAAAGAGACAAGGAATCCATATGGCTATTCATAACCTTTAAATACTCACCAATATCTGTGTTGCTGAATTAATCAGTCTCATGATTATCAGCATTTTAGCTGCATTTTGTTAGTAATTAGCTTGATAAATTAGCATCTGCAATATAAAACTTGACATCTCATTGTTGTCTCCGCTTTATGCTAACTGCAGAAAAAAATTGCAGCCTACTTGATAATAAAATTATCATTTCTCATATAATATAAATAGATGAAAGGAACCAAACTTTGACATATTGGATATTAGACGAAAAAGTATCTCCTTTATATTCACTGAACTGAGCATCATAGCCTAATAGTTCATAACACTAACTTGAGTAAATGTTATTTTTAAAAAATAGTATTAGAATGTTTTCACTGTGGGCTACTGTGCTTTGTGAGCAAAATATAAGCTCAATTAATTCCTTTTCAGTAGAAGGAGCAGGGAAAAGCTTTCAACCAAAGGGACGTAATAAATGGCAGCTTTTAAAATTCATTTACACAAGCTGGGTTAATTTAAGAATAGGTGAAAAACTGAACATTTCTCACTTTTATTTCCTCATACCTATATTTATAAAAGGAGCTAAGAATTTCTAACATTTTGCAAACCAATTTCAGAAACCGTGGAAAATCATCTTTAGCAGATGAGCATTTGAAGACATTCCAGATTTAAAATGTCTAACTTCGCCATTAATGGAAATCAGAGCTAGGTATCGTCCCCTGAAAATGCTAAAAATATAATAATTACCCTGTACAGATGTGTTGCTATAAATGCATAATTCCCTGGCATTTTCTTCAGCCATGCTTGCCACTATAGAAAACAGCACTAATAGAAATATCCCCATTAATCTGAATTTGTGATATTCTCTACAATGTATATTACCACCTTTCTGCTGCCTACAACCTTGTGCCAGGATTTCATTCTTTCTCCTTTTTTATCATCCCCTTTTTTTCTAGGAGGTACTTCGGGAGGAATATACCATGAGAACAATACACAGCTGCTGCTGTATAGAGATATCTAATTGTCAATATTGTGGAATTTCTACAGCTTATTACTTGCATTCAGTCTAATTCTGGGCAAATTGCCAGTCACTTCAGGGATGTTCAAGTGAGCCATAATACACGTGACTCTACATCACAGCTTTAAGAAACCCGACTGTTTCCCCTCTGGCCAAGGAATGTGTGTACCAATGCTACCAAGTGAAAGAGAAGAATCTGATGACAAATAAAATAAATTTTGATTTTTTTCCCCCAAGTGGGCTGCATTTCAAGCCCAGATGTTAGTAATGAAAGATTCAATTTAAGGATTTAAATTACAAATAAATAAAGTATGAAACAGATGTGATTTTTAAGTTCAAATTATCCGGGAAGAAAAATATCTCTGTGCATGACAAAGTAATGGGGATTGTCTTGAGAGACTGTTGAAAACAATCTGCTATGCTAGATACACCCTTAGGACAGGATTGGTTTGGAATGGGAAGGACTTGTGGAGCTCGTCATTAAACAAAAATTCTGTTTAATAAAACTTTATAACCATGATTAATCCTATGAGGCCCTAAAGGAGTTTTCAGCTTCTGATAAACACATTTTCCTTGTTTGCAATGATAATAATATTTTGAATTGAATGAAATCTGAAGAAAACATTTTTTTGAAGTTGAAAAAAAAGACACTAGAAAGAACTTGCCAGTACAACTTAATGTAAAAATTACAGAGTCACAAAGGAAGAAGGGACCACCCACAAAGAGAATTTTAGGTTGTATATTTAATGATATATTTTCTTGTTCTTCTACAGTACAAACAATAGCCTTCTCTGAAAAAATGAAATCCTTCAATCAATTAAGAGGCAAAGATTTTAGGATGCTAGCAGATCTATGTATCCAAATGGAACTGTATTGTGTTTGCTTAAAGTTTCAGTTTAGGGTAGAATGCTAAAGTGTAGTATAATTATATGAAAAACTTTCCTGTACTTTTCTGAAGGTGTCTAGATTTATCTCTCCCTCCCTCCAAATAAAACATCTTGCATATTATCAATTCACAGCAACCATTGATTCTTAAAGCAGTATGGGATATAAACCTGGGAGCAGATAATGATTTCAAATCTTTCCACTAACATACTCTTTCTACTTTTCCCAGTGCACTAAGATGTTAGTCAGTATTCAGTGGTTAAAATATTAGTCCTATTTCACCCATAGAAATTATCAGAATGTCTTTGTGTCTGATTTTACATGGGGTGGCTTTCAAAATGCTTGCCTTCCAAATGCCTGAGGAAGTGTTTGTCTTGTTTCATATATTTATTTATTTATTTATATTTTTATACCGTCCTCCTTGAAGGGACCCAGGGCGGTGCACAGCCATCTAAAAACAACAGTCACAGACAATACAATACAAAAACACACCATTTAAAACAATTTAAAATATGTACATAAGTCATGGGGCCAAAATTTAAAAGCCGGGAAAATACATTCAATTTAAAACTGGATCCAGAAATTTAAAAGGTCTAAGATATCTAAATTCTCCATTTACGGAGAGATAGTGTATATAAAACTATTGGTTCCAAAAAAAATTCCTGCTGCCTTCTTTAACAGTCTTGGTGTTTCCTTGTATTTCATGGCTTGTGACATTTTTGTTTAAGAAGCTCTATAGGGCAAATTCCCAGTTCTAGAAATAAATTCTCTCCAACTAGCCTCTGGAAGCACCTGGTAAGCAGTGCAGCTCTCAAATTACATGGAGAACATCAATATTCCCCTCATCATTCAATTGCTATGTTCATCAGTTGTAGCAGCTGAGGAGTCTTCAGAACAACCTCAAGTAGAATGAAGTGCAGTAATCAAATAAGAGGTCAGTGAGGCAACAGTGATTATAAGCAGGATCACTCAGCTGCAAATATGTAATGCCCCCTTGCCCAGAATTACTATTGTTTATGAGTAAGAGTCATAACTCTAGGAATACTCCCAGATTGCAAACCAATTCCACATCAGAAAATGTGACTCTGTCCATAATCAAAGATGGAATATGCCTATAAAGATGAGGTTTCTCTCCACAGAATTTCTCCATCTTACCAGCATTAAACCTGGCCCTGTTCTTCCCTATCCGGACCTTAACAGTCTGCAGTCACCAGAATAAAGCCACTAATTCTCATGTTCAGACTAAGGTCAAGATAGATAACTTTGTCTCTAACTTACAAAAAAAATATTGTGAAGCTTATTTCTATTTTCTATTTTATTCTCCAATTGCTTAAGAATTACTCGGATAGAAAACTATTTCCACATAAGTTGGAATTTTTTTTTGGTGGTGTTTGTGTTAATTGTTGAAAGTAGTGTAAATTTGAGTTCCTATTATCTTGTTATTTTCTGTTGCTACCTTTCTATCACTCTGAAGTGCAATGTAAAAAAAAATCACACATGAAGACTTCCCCCTTGGTGATGTCCCTTGGAATTTACTAAGGCTGGATACTTAGGAGGCTTCACTGCTAGAAAGGTGAAAAATAAAGAAAGAAAATACTCTTAAGTAAATGGAAGAGCACACCACTCTATCCATGTGAATGTCATTAAAATTCTCATCTCTCTTGAAACAGAGTAAGAATTATAAAAACCTAAATATGCCTGACTCCTTTGTGGAGGTACTCTGAATTTTTATAATGTTCATTCTCACATCTAGGTCGGTCAAAGACTATAAGCAATATAGTTTAAAAGATCTTAAGGATGAATAACTGTAGTGCAGCAACAAGTGGAAATACATCCATTGATCCTTAAGCAAGCACTCAATCACTAGATGCTGGGTGGCATATACATTTAAAATAAAATAAAATAAAAATAAATGCATGCTCTAATTAATGTTTCTGTCTTTAATGTGACACAGGACTTGCACACAAATTTTTTCATGCATGAAGCAGATCTTCATTCAGCCCTGATATTTATCAACAGATGTAATTTTGTATGTGCAATTCAACCAAGCCAATGGCTTTTGTACCACATGCTATATAACTAGCATTTTGAACTGTATCTATGTCCTTTCCTCATTATTTTCTAGCAGGCAATGGTTGACCTATTAAAGCCAATAAAGAACACAGATTAAATTCCATAATTTTGAATCTTTTCTATATTTGTCTTATAGAGATTAAGAACTATCCTAATCCTTATCTACACACACTTTTTGTTGAAAGGTTTATTTGGCAACATAGTTGATTTGCCATACTTCCTAGCTATAGATGTATTTAAGCAGATCATTTTGTTCTGTGGAAGAAAATCTTTATTCTGTAAATTAACAAAATTGGGAACAGCTCACCAAACCACAGTTTCACTTTCATGGTCAAAAATCATCACAAACCGCTGTCCAATCTTTACAATGTTGCATCGCTTGTACACTTCATGGAACTGCTATGTAACAAACAAATCTTAACAAAGGAGGATTTAATCATTTGTTAGTAATGTTAAATGGTTGAAGGAACCAGGCCATAAGATAAATAAAAAGTATGTGAAAAGGGTTTCTTACGTTTTTATCATTTGTTTGATTGTTAAAAGGAACAATGAACAATAATAATGAGCCATCAAGTTCAGTGATAGAGCATATGCTTGGCTTACATAAAGTCCCAGACTCTGTCTCTAAATAGGGCTAAAATAAATTCCAGCCTGAACCCCTGGAGAGAATCTGATAGTGCATGACAATAATATTGTGCTACACAGAGCAAAGCAGCTTCCTTTGTTCCCATAGCAAAAGTGGTGAAATAATGATTTCATCATATCTGTTGGTGGCACTGAATTTCATAATTTCTTGTTTCAAAATACAAATATTGGTACATATAATTTTTATCTTCTACATGTAATAAATATTATAATATTTGATGCTTTCGGCTCAATATCAATGCAATTCAAAGAACTCCAGCTTTCCATCATGTGCTAGCTATTCAGTGTTGGGAAACAGCAAGGCAGAAAGCAGATTGAGTATTTCTCTTTCTGCACCAGTATGAGCCAGAAACGCTGCAAAATGTTAGTTTCCCAAGACACCTTTAATTCATATAATCATTATGAATTACAATGTGAGCCAGGAGTTCTGGAAAATTGTCACAGCAGCATTCTGGGCATCAGGTGTGAGGAGAAAAAAAGGTCAACTTTCTCTTTGCTGCCCCCAAAATGAAATAGGAGTAAAGCAGTATCTCTCAGTGAATCTGCTACTATTGCAGCTGCCATGATGTAACAGAAGACATTTTTTTCCTCAGACAGTTGAGAAAGGGAATACAATAATTTGATTAAGAAATGCTAGGAAATGCAATACTAAACACGTTCTTTAACTTTTGCAAATCTTATTATTAAGGGTGACACTATGTCTGATTGTATTCTGTTTTTTACAGAATATTAATACTCTAATACAGTAAAGGACATGCAACATATAAACATTTTTTCATTACAATGTATCCCTGTATTTCTATAGATACAATATTGTATCTATGATTGCATAAATATATACATCTATTGTATTTTTGATATAATATCAATATAATACAGAGAGGAAATAAATTATACTTTAAAAAAACATAATATAGCTCTAGCCTTTCAACACTGAAGGTATGCTTGATAAATACATAGTTCGTTGTAGATGACAAGTTTCAGATTTTTGACTATAATTCAAAATTATATTCGTTCCTTAAATTGTAATGACCCCTAGGCAACTGCAGGGATGGTAGGGAGTGTTGAAATGTGCTTTATATGGCAATGCAAATTCTATCCCTTGTGTATTGTTTGGAGCATTACAACACAAGTATAAAGGGGGAAAATATGTGTGTTTATATTGCATAATTCTTCATTTGGGTGTTGTAGTTTTTGGGATACCTACCATAACACATCTTACAAATGTCAAATTAAAACAGAACTTTAATTTGGTTTGGAATGTTAAATGAAATGGAGATTTCACTTTATGAATAAATAGGAGATATAATCTTTAAAATAATATATGAATAGAGAAATGATAAAATATCTAAATCTCAAACTTAAACTTAAACTACAATATGAAATATTTCTAAATTAACATGAGAATTAACTTTGTTTTCGTTTTTTTTTTATTTATGCTGTTATTTTAGCACGTTAAATGGAATATATTTAATTCTGGAGTTCTAAATAAATTATTTGTAAAGAAAAAACGGGAGGAGTAGAAATTAAAATTGTATAAATGAGCTGTATACTCAGACAGCATGTTTGCTGAAATAGGTACTATCCTATTGTTAAAAAATAATAAAAAACTTGAATGTCAAAAAATAAAATAAAACAGATCTTTATTAGATCTGGCCCATATTAGGCTTCACTTCACCCAATTTACAAACTTTATTTGAAGTTTGGAATGTTACATAATTGCCTTTATTGGAATGATATCACACAATATCAAATATAATGGTGTACAATGTAAATAACACATGTGTGTGATTTTCCATTCCCCTTTGAGGCAAGGAATGATAAGAAAGTACAGAAAAAGAGTAAGACATAATGAGCAGAAGAAATTAAAGCCAGGAGATGAAGAAAAGAAAGAGAATCAATTAAAATTAGTTTCACAGTACTTTATTCTATTCCTCTACATATCTTTCAGTTCATGTCAATCATCCTTGCTTCCATATCCATACATCAATTCATATTTTACTTTTTATTTTTTAAATGACTCACACTAATTCAAACACAATATCAATCAGCATTTGGCACATATCAGTCAATATACCACCATGAAACCAAAAACCAGGTTTAACCCCCCCAAACAGCTTTAATATTGCTATTATTGCTTATATGTCATAGATTCAGAGATTCATGCCACTTACTGACACAAGCACAACACACATGGCAATAGCAGATATTAACAATATAAAATCTATCAATTTGGTAATTAAGGCATTTATTATATTCTAATTGTTATGTATTTTTAAATTGTCTGACTGCATCTTTTCTGATTACCATCCCCTGCCACACTAGAGAAAATTAAAATGAGAGGAGGGGAACTTACAGCATTTATGCCAGCCTTAAATGCTTTGTGTGGATTGGATAAGCCCTTATTTTTGTCGGTCTGGCAACTTTTGAGTCAAAGGAAATGCTGCAGAAAAAAAGCAAATACTGTTTCCTTCCCTCCGTTCCTCCCAAGATGGGGCAGCCTTGGAAATTGATGGCATCTGATCATGGACCAATTATTTATTCTGATTTTTATCTTCTCTTTCAGTGACCATACTGAAGATTTAGGAGATGCCCTTAATTCCCTCTTGTTTGCTTGGTGTTTTCAAAATAATAGAAGATGCTGCTGATATTTGAGAGATTTTTTTTAACTTTTCAATATGTTCTATAAAGCAGCCATATTATATTTTTTTAATGTTGAGTTTAAAAATCAAACACCATTAGCCAACAACTCCGGAAACTCTAAAAATAAGGTCCTATTTTCTTATTCAAAGTTAATGCATCTCTATAATGGAAGCTTAGCTCTTTTTAATTCCACTACTACTTAGAAAGGCTAAAATAAGTAACCCTGTAGCCCTGCACATGAAAGTCTCATGATCAGATTTTTCTTAGCAAGATGGCAGATAGGTTTATTATGCATATAATCTCATAAATATCAGAAAAACATTCATCTCATCATGTTATGTACATCTAAGTGGATGTTCACAATTATTTTTAATGAGATCAAAAATTCATAGATGAAAGTTTTTCCAGCCTTCTAATTTGCAATAATGGCAACCAGGAACAGCCCATATAAACTAAAATTCAATTCAGTTATTCTTTCAGAGATCTCTCCATTTTACTCAGCTTTTTATTGACTCAGCCCCTGGTTTATATAATCACCAGCTCTGGGAGAAGCTAACTTCATATTTGATACAACTGATAGGCATTTTAAATATATATTCATTACTTTTCAATTGAAGCCATAGTGTTAATATATTTAATAATATTATATCAATTTGGTGTCCAAATAAATTTTCTAGTGGATTTTAATGGGGATTTAGAAAAGGAAACATTTTCGAGAAATCCATACTTCAAACTCACTCTGGAAAAAACAAGGAGATTCTCAGTGTCAGAATGAAGAATCCTGAACAGGATCTGACAAGACGAAGAATCAAAAGAGATGCTGTAGAGAAAGAGATGCCAAGAACAAATTTCCAGGTAGACGACAGAAGAAACAGGCATAACTTGAGGAAAATGGCCGCCAAGAAGCAGCCTCCATAGCGTCGGGGCCAGGAGAGACGAGGCTTCAACGGTCTGGTATGTGGGGACGGGCCCACGCCTGATCCCCCTAAATGGGGGAAACTGCTCTAAACCCTTCGCCCTCCCCAAAGAGAACATCAACGGGC